>CAUYQG010150374.1:0-49835 GCA_963574415.1 Tarsius wallacei | reverse complement strand
TCAAAAGCTTTTTCTGCATCTAATGATATAATCATGTGGTTTTTGTTTTGACATCTGTTGATGTATTTAATTACATTTATGGTTTTACAAATGTTGAACCAGCCTTGCATCCCAGGGATGAAGCCTACTTGGTCATGATGGTTGATTTTTGAGATGTGTTGTTGAATCCGGTTTGCTAGGATCTTGTTGAGAATTTTAGCATCTACGTTCATCAAAGATATTGGCCTGTAGTTCTCTTTCTTTGTTGGGTCTTTACCTGGCTTGGGTATCAGTGTGATGTTAGCTTTGTAAAATAATTTGGGGAGGGTTCCATCTTTCTCAATCACCTGGAATACCTCAGTAGGAATTTGGATGTAGAAATTTGAGGAAAAAAAATTTTTTAACTGGTCAGGTGTGGTGATGCGTGCCTATAGTCCCAGCTACTCGGGAGACTGAGGAAGAAGGATAGTCTGAGCCCAGAAGGTTGAGGTTGTGGTGAGCCATGATCATGCCGCTGCTCTCCAGCCAGGGCAACAGAGTGAGACTCAAACTCAAAAAATAAAAATAGAATTGTAATAGGAGATATTCTGAAATATGAATCAGAGGCAGGGGTGGCATGCCTGGATAGGTACTGGAGGAGATAGCAGAGACCAGGTTCTGGAGTAAAGATGGCAGCCAGACACCCCTCCTGCTCACACCCCCTCCAACACTGCACCCTCAGGCTATAGAGGAATAGACTAGAAACCCTCAAAGTGTAGCTCAGAAAGGCAAAGACAAATAGCTTCCAGATTAGAAAACAAAAGCTTTTCTATAGCAGAAAAGATAGAAGATTGAAAGAAAGCTGTCCATATTAAGCAAAAACAAAATGCAAATAAAAAAATCATCTGTGGAAATCAACCAAAACACACAAAAAGAAAGAAATGCATCTGTTGATAACCATAATTAAAGTATTTATATAGAGAGACTAACCACAACAATCAAAAGAGAGCGAGAGGGACATAGATTTTATTAGAAAACAAGATCTAATGATATGTTTATTCAGTTATTTATCCCAGAAATATTTATTGAGCACCTACTATGAGTTATGAGTTAGGTATTCCTCTAGGCTGATTTCCTTTGGAACTTATTTGCTGGAGGAAGAAATAATTCCGACTGGTAACAATGAGTACTGTGCTTAGTATGTAAAGCCAAGTACTATTTAAGCACTCCTCATGACTACCCTATGTTTTAAGTACTGTTAATAGTCCAACATCACAGAAAATAAACAGAGGTCAGAGAGAGAACATCATTTGTCTAAAGTCATGCAGATTGTAAGTAATGAAATGGGATTTTTTTAACAAGGAAAAAGCATGCAAATGTATTTAATACAAGTTTTACATGGCATGGGAGCCTTCAGAAGTGAGTGAAGACCCAAAGAAATAGGGAAATCTGTGTACTTTTATGCTAAGTTTGATGAAGAATTGGATGGTTGTAAAGATGTTTGACTGTAGAGAGGGGACATGATCTAATGGTGGGAACTTAGCAAGGTCTATGTCTTCCGATTCTTTTCTGGAAGCACAGGATTTAAATGCAGTTAAGTCTACCTCCAGAGTACATGATTTAATCATTATAATCTACTAATTACCAGAGATCGTCTACTGAAAATGTGAAAGTAATGAAAAAATGTATCTATGTTATGATTCCTGACAAAGTGGGCATGTAGCACATACTAAAGATTTCATTTCACAAAATCAAACAAGGATAAGCAATATGAAGAATTAAAGAATTAAAGTTATTTTTGATTGTAAAAAATATCTGGTGATACAAAAGGTTGTTTTAAAAGTGTGCACATAGTGTGTGTGTGTGTGTGTGTGTGTGTGTGTGTGTGTGTGTGTTCAGGAAGGCAGCAGTGGCTGCAGCCTAAGGCAGAGGGTGAATGGGTACAGAAATTTGATTTATGATTTATGTTCTGCTCATGTCTCTTCTCTATCATTGGGAGAATTTTTCCTGCCTACCTTCTTTCTACAAAAATCAGTGGCAAAGATTCAGACTAAAGGTTTAAGTGCCCATAAGAGAAATAACAAATCAACACAAAAACCCCACCAAATAAAGAAGGAGAAAATAAGTGGAAATTGCCTCTCCTTAGTCTTCACCTCTTCATGCTCCCCCATCCACACACTCAAGACTTCTGGATGACAACCTTGCAGTGCCTCCACCAGTGATAATTTTTCCTGAGGTTCTGAACAACAAGCATCATGTTTTGGAGTGTTCTTTGTTCGTTTTCACTCAAGCTGAAGGAGAGTAACTGAAACCAGATGAGCCCTCCCTCAATGAATAGTTAGAAAACTGAACATAGTATGTGAAATAGGTGTTTTAAGACTTTGGAAACCAGGCAGCCCAGAACTATGATCACTAAGAGAAAGAAAGCAAAGGAGGTGGGTCCCTGGATCAAATGACCACAACTTCCATACTATGAGACATGGAGGAGAAATCCAAGCAAACGACAATCTTATTAAATTGTAAAGGCAGAAACTGGAATCCAAGTAGGATAATATGGGTGGAGTTTGTCAAGCAGAATACAAGAAAGGAAAAATTACGCAGAGAAAAAACTCCAAAAACCATGCACAGGGATCCCCTTGAATCTTTGATGACTAAGCTGCACATGTGTATGGTGAGATGCTATAGGGCTGGGGAACATGCCACTGGAGAAGGAACAGCTATGGGGAAGGTAAAATAAAGGCAAATCTAAATTCATTTTAACAAAGCTTTCATAAAAATCTAAGTGGGTCAAGATGATCCCCAAGTAAGTTAACTGCATGAGAGTACAAATCTCAACAATCCTTAAAAGAAGACTAAAATATTCAGATAATCAATAACATAACACAACGTCCAGTATCTCACCAAAATTAATACCTATGCTCAAAACAAGTAGAATGCTATGAAAAAGATAAAATCAGTGACTAGAAATATACCCCCAAGTGGAGAAATGAGCAGAGAAGATTGAAACAGTTTTTAAGAATATATGTAAGGACTTAAAAAAAAACATGAACTTAATACAAAAAAATGAAAAGTACTAAGGACAACCAAAGGGAACATTGAGAGTTAAATATTACAATTTCTAAAAGGAAAAGTTAATAGTATATTAAGCATGATAGAAAAAAGTAGCAATGATTTGAAAACATAGCAATAGAAACTATCCAAGTTGAAGCACAGTGAAAAAAAAAGACCAAAAACAAACAAACAAACAAATACATAAATAAATAAGCACAGCCTCAGGGGCCTATAGGACACTATCAAGCAGTCTAACATATACATAACTGAATTTCCAGAAAGGAAATGGGAACAGAAACATTATGGAAGACTAATGATTAATTTTTTTGATATGATGAAAAATATCAAGCCATAGATTCAAGAATCTCAACAAATACCAAAGAAGATGGAGGAAAAAAACACACCTAGACATATTATAATCAACTTATGAAAACCAATAATGAATAGAAAAATGTTAAATCCACCAGAGAAAATAATACGAGCTACATTTTAAAAAATAATGAAGACAAGAAAGATTCCTGACTTTTTAAAAAATAATGCAAGCCAGGAAACCATAAACAAACATTCTTAAAGTGCTTTTAGAAAAAATTAAAAAATGGAATTCTACATTCAGCTATATTTTAACATATTAAAGGAAAGCTAATGACATTTTCAGAAAAGGAAATTGGAGAAAATTCATTGTTAACAAATAAACTAGGAGAGATGCTAAAAAAGATTTAGCAGACTCTAATAAACTAGGAGAGATGCTAAATAAGATTTTTCAAGATAAAGAAAATGATACCACTTGAAATCTCTATACCACACAAATAAATTATAAGGTCAAAAATGGTAAATATGTCAGTAAATATAGAAATTCTCCTTATTTTAAAGTGTTTAAAGCAAAATTAGTAGTAATATATTTGTGATTTAGAGTCTATCTAGAAGTAAAAAGTATAATAATAATAATAAAAAATATGGAAAAGGGAAAGTGAAAGTTTCTATTTCTCTTTTTATTAAGTATCACTTTAAGTTCTTGAGTAGATTTATTAACAGCTGTTTTAAAATGTAAGTATATGTAACATGCTGTAATATTATTTAAAGGTGGACTGTGATAAGATAAAGGTGCACATTGTTAATTCCAGAGTAACTACCAAAATAATAAAACTAAGTGGTATAGCTTCCTTGCCTATAGAGGACATAAATAGTAATACTTTAAAAGTACTCAGAAGGCAGAATAAAGAGAAAATATATAAAGCTAAAAATATGATAAACAAAAAGCAAAGAACAACTTGGTAGACTTGAATTCAGCTGTATCAACAATCACACTAAATATAAACTGTATAGACCCTTCAAGTAAAAGAAAAATATTGGCAGAATTAATAAAATAGGTAGAATAAACTTTGTGATATCCACAACACATATAAAAAAATATATAAAAGCATAGATATGTTAAAAGTCAGGGGCTTCTGGGCAAGATGATGATGGAACAGGTCAGACTGTGAGAGTCTCCACAAAAGCAAGTGTCCATAAAGACTCTCTGCATGAGTAGGTGTGTGCAGTGGGTGAGTGAAAGTCCGTCTGAAGGGAGACTCGGGTTCATGCACTCAGGGCTCTCCTCCAGAAGGTGACTGCAACACACCACTGCCCTGAGATTGGAGACCTGGGCACACACAACCATCTGCCATTCTTGGGGCTTTCTTGAGAGGAGGCAGCAGAGAACAGCCGCCCCTCACCACCTAGCACCTGACCCATGCCATCACCTGCAGCAGCAGACTGGGCACAAGCAGGAGGATCCATGGAGGAAGCAGGTGATGGAAAGCTCCAATGCTGGTGACAAGACACTATCCTGGGACACCTTCCCAGGACCGGGCAGAGACTTTCAGTGCCCTGCCCAGCTCTGCCCAGCCTCCATCTTGGGACCCAGAGGCTATCTTCTCATCAGACTCAGAGAGGCAAACAACCCTTCCCCATGCTGGAACAGGCACAGACACGCCAGATCTGAGTGGAAGACTTGACAGCAGCATCAGCTAGTAGGGTGTGTCTGGATCTGATCCATCCACCTCCCACAGTAGCCCATGGGGCACCTGACCCACTTGACAGCAACACTATCAGTCTGTGCTGAGAGTAGAGGGGAGGGGCTGGACACCAAAGCTGCTCCCTAAGGCTGAGGTCTGAAAGGAATCTGGACTCACAGACATTGCCAGAGAGTGAGTTTTTTTATTGTTGTTGGTTTTTTTAAATTTTAGTTTTAGCTTTTTTTTCTCTCTTTCTTTCTGTTTTTGTTTATGTTTTTGTCCTTGCTTCATTTTTGTTATTTTTATTTTTTATTTTTAGAGTTTCTGTTTGTGTATGGGTATTTTTGAGGGAGAGTACACTAACAAGAGAGTTTTTGTTTGTTTGTATGATTGTCTGTATGTTTTTCTCTTTTTTTTCTGTCTTTGTCTCTCTGTTTATTCTGTTTTCCTTCTTTTTCTTCTTTCATTCCACCTCCCCTTCATCTTCCTCTTTCCCATTTCCATTGTTTTCCCTGTTCTTATCTCATTTTGCTTTCAGGGAGCAAACAGACACTGCCACTGCATGGACAGATTGTAAGGCAGAGGAAAGTGGTTTCCAGGGGGCCCACACACCTGCCAGTGGATGCTGGGATCTGCAGATAACTTCTGAATCACAGCTCCCCCCTTAATTAAATCTCAAAGCTGAAAAGCACACAGGCCCCTATCCCTAGTCCAGCCTCGGAATTGAACAAAACCAGAGGGTCTACAAAAGGAAGAATAGGAGATTCAGCAAACAGAAACAAAAGCTATCCCCCCTATCACTTAACAACAGAATTAAAGAAGAGGTAAAAAAAAAAAAATGGGGGTGGGAAGCAAACCTACACAAATGAATAAAGTCAAAGAAAGAATATGAGTCTCACACAGACCCCTGGGATGTCAGCCACTGAGAATACAGACTGTGGAACTCAAACAATGGAAAACCCCCAGAATGACTGATCTCATACCACAAACCCAGATATCAAGATATTAATAGAGAGAATAAATAGAAATGAGGAGAAACAAAAGGAAAGAATGAAGGAGTTGATAACTGAGGTACCAACAATAAAGAATACAGTAAGTGAAATAAACAACAAATTGATAAGCATGGAAAACAGAATTAACCAAGCAGAAAAAAGAATCTCAGAGCTTGAGGACAAAAATAGGAACTAACCCAGACTGTTAAAAACATAGAGAAGAAGCTTAAAAAGACAGAACAAAATCTGAACCCAAGATTAATTGGAATTCCTGAGCCAGATAGAGAGACAGAGACAACTCTGGAACAAACATTCCATGAAATTATCCAAGAAAACTTCCCTCATCTCATCAGTGATGTGACCATTCAAACACAAGAGATTCAGAGAATCCCTGGAAGACAACAAATGAGAAGACCAACTCCCAGACACAAAACAATTCACCTAAACAAAGTAACTATAAAAGAAAAAATCCTAAAGGCAGCAAGAGAAAAAGGTCAGACTACCTGCCAGGGAAGACCAATCAGAATAGCAGCAGCCATATCTACAGAAACACTTCAGGATAGGAGAGCCTGGAGCCCAATCTTCAAAGTTCTCAAAGATAAACAATTTCAACCAAGACAGAACTACCCAGCTAAACTAAGTTTCATTAGTGATGGAGAATTAAAATCCTTCCCAGACATTCAGTCCCTAAGAGTTTACACTGCCTCCAGAGCAACTCTACAAGAAACACTTAAGAATGAATTAAACACAGAAGAAAGAAAAAAAAGAATGACAACACCTTTCACAAGAATGCAGGAAAAAGATTAAAAACACACATGAATCAACCCAAAAATCAAAAGAAAGACAACAAACAAATAAACAAACAGCAGCAACAACAACAAACTCTATAAGAACCTCATGATAGGAATAAACTCTCATATCTCAATAATTAGCCTGAATGTGAATGGACTAAATGCACCCCTGAAAAGACATAGAATGGCAAATTGGATAAAATATAATGAGGCAACAATATATTGTCTCCAAGAGTCTCATCTCACCAGAAAGGAAACTCACAGACTCTAAGTAAGAGGATGGGAAACAAAATTTCAGGTGAACAGTACACAAAAGAAATCAGGAGTCATGATCTTAATGTCAGACAAAATACCCTTTAAGCTATCAAAAATTTAAAAAGATATGGAAGGTCACTACATAATGATAAAAAGTTCAGTCCATCAACAATACATATCCATCCTAAACATATATGCACCCAACACAGGAGCACCAATTTTCATAAAGCAGCTTCTAGGTAAACCAAAAAAAAAGATATTGACTAACACTATCATAGTTGGGGATTTAAACACCCTACTCACAACCCTAGACAAATCATCAAGACAAAAAGTCAACAAGGAGATCTGGAACCTCAACATGACGCTTGACCAAATGGACTTAATTGATACCTACAGAGCACTCCACCCAACAATGATGGAATATATATTTTACTCATCACCACATGGAATGTACTCTAAGATTGACCACATTCTCGGCCATAAATCAAGCATAAACAAATTCCATAAGATTGAAATTCTGTCATGCACCTTCTCAGAACACAGCATAATAAAAATAAATATCAACAGCAAAAATGTTCCCCCCAAACCCACGAGGACATGGGCACTAAACAGCATGATGCTAAGTAACTTCTGGGTCAACATGGAAATCAAAACCAAGATTAAAAGATACCTGGAAACAAATAAAAATGAAAAACATGTTACCAAAACTTTTGGGATGCCATGAAAGTAGTAGTAAACCCCCAGAGGGCTTTCCAGTAGAATTATATAAAACATACAAAGAGGAGCTAATATCAGTTCTATTGAAAGTATTCCAGGCAATTGACAAAGATGGAACTGTTCCCAAATTTTTTTAAGAAGCTAACATCACATTGATATCCAAACTGGGTAAAGATCCAACAAAGAAAGAAGATTACAGGCCGATATCCTTGAAGAACATAGATGCTGGAATTCTCAACAAGATTCTAGCAAACCAGATCCAACAACACATCCCAAATATCATCCACCATGACCAAGTAGGCTTCATCCCCGGGATGCAGGGATCATTCAACATCTGCAAGACCATAAACATAATTAGATACATCAACAGATGTAAAGACAAAAACCACATAATTATATAACTAGACTCGGAAAAAGCTACGGATAAAATCTAGCACCCCTTCTTGATAAAAACCCTCGAATATCTAGGCATAGATTGAACATACCTCAAAATGTTAAGAGACATCTGTGAGAAACCCACAACCAACATACTGCTAAATAGACAGAAATTGAAACCATTTTCCCTGAAAATCAAATCAAGATAAGGATGCCCACTCTCGCCCCTCCTGTTCAACATAGTATTGGAGGTCCTAGCTAGAGCAATCAGACAAGAGAAGGAAATCAGGTGTATCCAAATAGGAAAAGAGGAAGTCAAGTTATCCCTCTTTCCAGACAACATGATTCTATACCTCGAAAATCCAAGAGAATCTGTCAAAAATCCCCTTGGCAAGGACTTTGGCAAAGTCTCGGGGTATAAAATAAAATAAATGTGCAAAAGTCAGTCACATTCCTATACACCAACAGTAAACAAACAGAAACCCAAATAAAAAACATGATCCCATTCACAATAGCCACACACACAAAAAAATGAAATACCTTGGCATCTTCCTAACCCGAGACATGAAAGACCTTTACAATGAAAACTACAAAACACTGCTCAAAGAAATCAAAGATCAAAATAAATAGAAAAATATTCCATGCTCATGGATTGGAAGAATCAACATTGTTAAGATGTCCATCCTACCCAAGGCAATCTACAGATTTAATGCAATACCCATTAAATTACCAGCAGCATTCTTCTCAGATCTGGAAATGACAATACAGGAATTCATATGGAAACATAAATGGCCACAAATAGCCAAAACAATCCTCAGGAAAAAGAAAGAAAGAAGGAAGGAACCAAAGAAACAAAGAAAGAAAGAAAGAAACAAAGAAACAAAGAAAGACAAAGAAAGAAAGAAAGAAAGACCAAAGCAGGAGATATCACACTCTCAGACTTTAAGCTTTATTATAAAGCTATAATAATCATAACAACCTGGTATTGGTACAAGAACAGAGATTCCAGAAGCAAAACCTCAATTTCTCAACAAATTCATCCTCAACAAAGTCTCCACCATCAACCACTGGGGATATGAGAACCTATTTAGTAAATGGTGCTGGGAAAACAGGCTGACCACATGAAGAAGATTAAAACAAGACTCCTATCTATCCCCAGAAAGAAAAATCAACCCTAAGTGGATCAAATACCTAAATGTAAAACCTCAAACTATAAGAACCTTAGAAAATGTCGGAGATACCTCATTGGAACTGGCAACCAATTCCTGATCAAAACCCCCAAGAACCCATGTCATAAGAGATAAGATAGACAAGTAGGACCTCATCAAACTGACAAACTTCTGCAAAGCCAATGAAACCACTGAGAGAATGGGGAGACAGCCCACAGACTGGGAAAAAAATATTTGTCAACTCTATATCTATATCTATATCTGATAAAGCCTTAACATCTAGGACCTACAAGAAACTCAAACATGCCAAAAAGAAAAAAAAAAGCCCCATTACAAAGTGGGCAAAAGATATGAATAGACACTTCTCAAAAGAAGACATTTGGGCTACCAACAGATACATGAAAAAATGTTCAGCCTCACTAGTCATCAAAGAAATGCAAATTAAAACTACACTGAGATACTACCTAACTCCAGTCAGAATGGCCATCATCAATAACTCCAGATGCTGGAGAGGATGTGGTGAAAAGGGAACACTGCTACACTGTTGGTGTCAGTGTAAACTAGTACAGCCTCTGTGGAAAACAGTGGGGTGATTCCTAAAAGATCTAAAAATCGACCTCACATACAACCCTGCAATCTCCCTACTGGGAATATGTCCGGAGGAACTCAAATCACTCTATGAAAAGGATGTCTGTACACACATGTTTATTGCAGCATTATTCACAGTAGCAAAAACATGGAACCACCATGCTGACTATCAAAAGAGGACTGGATTAAAAAAAGTATGATACATATACACAATGGAATATTACACCACTATAAAGAAGGACAAAATTATGAACTTCGCAGCAACTTGGATGGACTTTGAGGCTGTAATACTCAGTGATCTATCACAGAAACAAAGAACTGAGTATCACATGTTCTCACTCTTAAGTGGACCTTGAACAACTAAAGAAATACTATAAGAAAGGGATTGGCAGTAGTGACAAACTGCCAGGGGAGGGGGGCACACCTCATCAACAATGGTACCTGCATAATGGACGTTTGTATACCTAACCCTGAATTGTACTCCACATATTTAAAATAAATTTTTTTCTTAAAGTCAGAGAAGGGAAAATATAAAAGTATATTTCAGGAAAAAGACAAAGTGTATTTCAGGAAAAAAAAATATTACCAGAAATAAAAAACGACATTTCATAATGATAAAAGAGTCAATTCATGAAAAGATATAAAAATCACAAATGCGTATGCACTCAATAACAGTAGCATTTAACAACAACAACAAAAATGGTAAAACAAGTAGAAAAATCACTGAGGATATGGAAGACATGAATAATAGTTTAAAATGACATAACATTATTGATATTTATAGAACACTTTATATACCCAGTAACTTCATAAAATACATTTTTTGCAATTGCACATGAAGCATTTATCAAGATAGACTATATTTTTCTGCATACTGTTCTAGAAGTTACTGGGAGAAGAACTTTTTTTTTTTTTGAGTTGGTGTCTCACTCTGTCTCCCAGACTGAAGTGCAGTGGCTGCCTTGACCTGCTGGGCTCCAGCAATCCTTCCGCTCAGCCTTCCAAGTAGCTGGAACCACAGGCGCGCGCTACCATGCTAGGCTATTTTTTGATTTATTGTAGAGGTGAGGTCTCTCCAAGTTGCCCAGGCAGGTCACAAACCCGCAGGCTCAGGCAATTCACTCACCTCAGCCTCCCAAAGCGCGGGATTACAGGCTGAGCCACCGAGCCCGACTGGGAGAAGAACTTTGAAAAAATCTAATAAAACTGTGGATGTGTCTATTTTTCCTTATATCTCTGTCTATTTTTCTTCATTTATTTTGATAAATACTGCTCTGTTATTGGGTATATATATACTTAATATATTTATATCTTTTAGTGAGCTGATAGAAGCTAGAAGCCAGATACATAGAGTAAATGTTGTGATTGGATTTATATGACATTATAGAACAGACAAAACTGATCAATAGTGATAGAAATCCTATCAGAGATTGCTGAAAAGGGGGGCATTGACTGAGAATAGGAATGAGGAAAATTTTTTGGGGGAGGGCAATAAAAATAGTTCATATCTCAATTGGAGACATGGTTACAGGCTGTTTACATTTGTCAAAACTAATTTAATGTTATATTAAAATAGGCGCATTTTATTAAATATAAAGCATACATCAATACAATTGATATTAAATAAATGCTACAGTAATTTAGAAAATACAAAATGGTAGTGATGAACTGTGACTTTGAAGTGTCTTGGTCTTTCTACCCTAGGGCTTGAATTCACCATGTTTCTTGTACTCGGTGCACTTTACACAGATTAGGTTTTGTCCATTTCTCTTTCCCAATAATCAGTGCCATAAGAAAATACTAATATCCCGGTGGAATATAATAATCTGGCATGAGGATTATAAACATCCCAACAAACCAAATGAAGTACATATTCTAGCAGAAGAGCTATTAGATCAGTTGAATCAATAATTTGAAATAATCACAGGGGGCATGGCATTCCAGAAAGTATTGAATGTAAATGAAGAAATCCTTGCAGGCCCTTTCTGAGGACTGCATCCAAAACAAACAATGCCAAATGGGAGCAAATGTCCCTATCACTCACCCCAGAGCCCGAACCCACAACATGGTTCACATCATCCATGCATTGCACTGGTTGGACTGCCTTCTTCCTGTGAGTCTTCATTCTGAGAGAAGAGCCCAGAGTCCTTTAGCCTGGCTATATGGCACATGGAGTAGACAGATCATCCCCCTATTCCCTAGGAAGACCACAGAAGTAATGAAAGAAGTAGGTGGAGGTGGGTCCATTCTCTAGATGCCCCCTGCTATCCCAAGAGATGGACTAGTGGTTAAGAAAAGACTCCATACTTGACTCAATCGGTCATGGACTAATTCACTCCACCACTAAGCCCATTTGCTTGCTCCTTCCTTTCTCAAGCACTCCAGTTTCCACCAGCATGAATTTTCTGAGATTGTGCCACCTGAACACCCTTCCCACCCAAGGTCTCTCTCTGTGTCCCTGGAGTCCACTCTCACCTGAAGATGAGGTAGAGACAGAGAAAAACCAGGACTGTGATGCCAGCTCCACAGACTCCTCCCAGGACCCCTCTGTTTCTGGGTTCTGGTTTCCCTACAGATATAGTTTAGTATAAACTCCAGTTCTGATTCCATTAAATCTTCCCAACAGTCACTCCTTTCCACCTTCCATTAATGTAACCATCCCCCATCCAGGATTCAGTTTTACTCACCATTCCACTTCCCTGTAGACCCTGGATCAACCCCTTCTCTCTCCATGACTCCTCCTGACCATAGGACTGAAGACCTTATGCTCCAGTCACTCTGATTTGGATCTTGGGAGCCTCTTCTCCAAGTTCCATCTCTCTGGATCAGTTATGGATTGAATTGTACCCCCCACCCCTACAATTCCTATGTTGAAGTCCTAACCCCCAGTGTCTCAGAGTATGACCTGATTGAAAAGGGGTCAATGCTAATGTAATTAGTTAAGATGCAGTCATCCTGGAGTAGGGTGGGCCTTAATCCAATAGGACTGGTAACCTTATAAAAAGGGGAAATTTGGGCACTATCACACATTCAGGGGAAGTGTCATGTGAAGATGAAGGGAGGTTGGGGTACTGCTTCAAGCCAAGGACTGCCAGAGATTGCCAGAAAATCGCCAGATGCCAGGGGAGAAGCACAGAACAACCTCAGAAGGAACCAACTCTGCCAACACCTTGATCTCAGACTTCTGGTCTTGAGACCTGTGGGTCAATAAATACTATCGTTTAAACCACCCAGTTTTATGTTCTTTTTAACAGCAGCCCTAGCAAACTAATACAAAGACCCAGGCTTCTCTTTCCTAGAAGTCACTGCCCAGCAGATCCCTGTCCTGGCAGCAGCAGGACTGAGCTGCTCTGGGCTCTAAGGACTTTTGAGGCCTCAAAGCTGTGCCTGAGATGGGGGCTGAGCTCCCCACTCAGGGAGATGTTGGCCTAGGGCCTGCCTGGTTGAGCTGAGGGTGACCATGAAAGAGCCCTGGCTGCGGTTCCCCTTCTGCAGCCCCTCCCCAAGCTACCAGTGTAGTGAGGGGGCTGGCTGGACTCGGGAGGAGCATTGCAGCTCAGACCTTCAGCCTACCAGGAGCAGGAGGGTCCTAGGAGCTGTGGGAGGTTTGTGGGAGGGAGGAGAAGGCTCAGCAGGTGCACCCTTCCCAGGACCCGGGTGCCCTGCCCCCACTCACAGTGCACAGAGAGGCTCAGAGAGATGTGCTGGGAGCCCAGCGGGTGCTGAGCATGGCAGGTGAATTCTCCTTCTTCTGCAGACCCCATTTGGGGCAGCTCCAGGATGCTGGTGTTGGAGATGGGGGTGGCATTCAGGGTGGGGGACCCCTGGAACCAGCTCAGGTGTGCAGGGGGATTGCTGTCAGCATCACAGAGCAGTTGCAGAACCTGGCCTTCCAGGACTGGAAGGGATGAGGAATTCTGCAGAATCCTGAGGACTTTGGGGAGAGATGGGGGCGGGTGGGGGGCAGGGAGGTGAGGTGTGGGCAGAGACTGGCATCCCTCTCCTATGGGGTCCACACTTGCCCTGAGGAGAAACTATTAGACTCCAAGCCTCAGACCTTCAGAAGCACCCAGACCACTTCCCTCGAGCTGTCCAGGCTGACTGGAGGGAGAACAGGGGCTGGGACAGCAATGTGGAAAACAGGCAGTTCCTGGACCCAGGAAGCCTACAGCAGCAGGAAGGGGTACAAGGTCAAAGAGAAGGAGCGGTGGGAAGGGGGCAGCTCCTGTGGATTTGGCCACAGAAACTGGGGGTAAGCAATGGACTGGGTTCAGGGCGTGAAGTCTGTGGGCCTCCCCTCAGCTCTCCCTGAGTCTGGCCTCAGTCCTACTTTCCCTTCCATATCCCAGTTAGTCTCTGTCCACCTCCATCCCGGCCCTGAGAGGAAGGAGAGGCTCGTTCCTACCTGTGCTGTTTCCCAGGAGGATGCTGATGGCCACGTTCTGTGGAGCATCTGGCAGAAAGAGGTGGCAGCCTCAACAATGAAGGAGGGGACCATCCCCCCTGGAGCCATGCAAGTGGGATGGGGGCAGGGACTTTCCAGTTTGGCTACCAGCTCTTCTACTTTAAGCTCTGGCTCAGCCCTCCCCTCTCCCACATCCTCAGGGATCCAGGCATCCTTGCCCAGCACTCACAGGACACATTAAGCTGGATGGTTCTCTCCGTGGTCACACCAGCTCCGGGGAAATTCACCTGACAGGTGAGGCTGGTGCTGTGATCCTGGGGCCGTGGGGTGATAGTGAGCACCGAGGAGAAGGTGGACCTGGTGCCCAGAGAGGTGGGGGCAGTTGACATCCAGGAGAAAATGGGGGCTGTCCCCTGCTCACAGCCCCAGGGCACAGAGCAGGTCAGGTTCCTGGGGCGACCGGACTCCAGGGTCCCTGGGATGATGATGTTGGGCGAGTGAGTCAGAGCTGGTGAGGAAAGGGTGAGGCAGGAACAAGAGGGAGGGTTCAATGTGTGTCCCTGAGAGAAGCTCAGGCTGTAGTCCAGCTCCTCCCCTGAACCCAGCAGGGTTAAATGCCAACCCTCTCACAGGGCGAAGGTCCCATTCCAGACCTGCCCTGCAGGCCCGTGACCTTCCCCTTGACTGCTCCTGGACCCTGTGTCTTACCAGTCACATTCAGAGAGAGCTGGGACGATCTGTGAGAGTATTTCATCCTTCTGCTCTCTATTAGAAAGAAGTAAGTCCCCTGGTCCGTCCTCCTGGCATCTCTGATGCCCAGGGAGCAGTTTTTGGTCCACGGTTCCCCGAGGAGGTGGAACCGACCTTTAGTTTCCTCCTGCACTTCTTGAGCTAGGTTTCTTGCGGCCACTGGAGCATTTGTCTTGGCCCCTTCCCGGAACCAGTAGCCATGAAAATAGCCAGACCAGTATTTGTAAGGTTTGAGGTAGGAAATTGTGCAGGGCACAACGATGCACAGGCCCTCCTGCACCGTCACTGACTTGGGTACTTCCAGCTTGTATGTCCTATCCTCAGCCACGGCACCTGTGGGGAAATGAGGGTCAGCTCGGCTCAGCCCCACGGCCCTTCTCCCCACAGTCACTCACCTGCCCACAGTAGGGTCAGCAGCAGCAGCGGCGGCGGTGGCAGCAGCATCTCTGAGGTGACGGGTCCTGGGCTTCCTGTGTGAGCAGAGAAGGGGAGGGGAAAGACTGTGGGATGGCTGGGGGAGGAAGCAAGATCTTGGAGGTTCACAAAAGAGGAACCTCAGACTCACACTTCAGTGAGAGCTGGACACCCTCTGCACATAGTGAATGGAAACTTCACAGCCCAGAGAGCCCAGGAACCCACCCACAGAGGAGCAGAGAAGAATCAGACCACGTCCTGCCAGCCTTCCATCTCTGACACTTCCCTCAAGCACCAGAACCTGGACCAGAGCCTCTGTGGACACCCGAGGCAGGGGACACCCATGAGTGTCTGAGGTCTTCCTGCTTTTCTGTGTACCACTGTTTACACTGGGGAGCTGGTCTTCCTGGGCTTGGCTCCAGAGTCACAGTCTCACCTCGACCTGTGGGATGGTGGAAGCTGCAGGATTCTGTAGTGTCTGTGTGAGTTTCTGGGGAAGAAGAAATGAAGAGGGGTCTTGGGTGCAGTGAAGGTGGTAGTCATTCACTCATTCATTCACCAAACATATAGTGAGCATCTGTGGGTCAGTGGGGCTTGAAACAAAAAGAGGTACCACTGACCTGGTCTCCACCTTTGAGATGTCCCCCTCCATAGCCTCACATCCTTACCACACACTCATACGGTCTGATTTTAGAGCTGAGGACACTGATTAGTTTGCCATGTGTCATAGTAGGATCCTGGGTGTTTTTTAAAAATGTGAGTATGGATTTTTTCCCTGTCAGCTAGTACACTGATTTACTAAGTTTCAATGACATCTCTAAACTATTCAGAACCATGTGGCATCTTCTATGGTAAAACAAAAGAGAGAGCACATGTTATATGAAGTGCAGTGCAGAAGAAACTTCTTTTCCATAAATGCTGCCACTCGGTGCAGCATGGGCTGGTGAGGGTGTTTTTTTTTCCAAGTTCTCATCTTAGAGATTAGCATTTCCATTCCTGCAAAAAAAAAAGCTGCTTCTTACAGTTAAATGTGGCTCAAAAGATATCATATTTCCAGACACTATGAACAAAATATACAGACAAAATTAAAGTTTTAGGTTTGATCAAATGGTTTTTATCTCCCCCTGTGTGGTATGCATCTGGTAAATCCTCAGTACATGTGAGGTAATATCTTTTGCCACCACATATTTGTAATTTTTAAATTCTACAAATATATGAAGTACATGGGAAACTTTGTGACATGCATATAATGTGTAGTGATCAAATCGAGATGTTTAAACTGCCCATCACCCAAGTATAATACATGTGTGCTGAGTATAGTCACCCCACACTGCTATCAAACACTGAATTTATTCCTTTTGCTTAACTGTATGTTTGTATCTTTTAACTCACTTGTCTTCATCCCCACTCCTCCCCACCACTGACCTTTCCCAGTCTCTTGTATCTATCTCTCTATTCTCTTCCTTCACATGATCAAATTTTTTAGCTCTCACACACAAGTGAGAATGTGCAATATTTTTCTTTTTGTTTCTGGCTTCTTTTATTGAAGATCATAAACTCCAGTTCCATCTATGTTGCTGCAAATGACATGATTTCATTCTTTTTCATGGATGAGTAGTATTCCATTGTATATAGGAGGGGAAACCCCTCTAAACAAATGGAATTTATTTATAAAAAATTGTGTATTTATTCTTACATATTTAAACTTCAGTCACCTTCGAAGTACTCCCCGTTTGATGCAATACACCTATTGAGATGCTTTTCCCACTGCTCAAAACAGTTTTTGAACTTGTCCATTTTGATGTCTTTTGGTGATTCTGCCATTTTTTGTTTCTCCTCTTCCACATCGGCAAAACATTTCCCTTTGAGGATTTTTTTCACCCAGGGAAACAAAAAAAAATAGTCATTCAGGGAGAGATAGGATGAACAGGGATGATGGGGCATGGGGGTCATGCTGTTTTTGGTCAAAAACTGCTGAACACTCAGTGCAATGTAGGCGGGTGCATTGTCATGGTGAAAGAATCAGTCATCTGTTTGCCACAACTCTGGATGTTTCTTCTGCAAATTGTGTCACAACCTTCTGAAAACTTCCAGATAAAAACTTTGGTTGACCATTTGATCCAGAGGAACCAATCCAGAGCGAGTTACTACAAGGGGCCCATCCTCCAAAAGATAATCCTGGATTTTGTTTTGTTTTTTTTTTGGTCCCTCATATATAGCATGTTTCCTTTATTTATTCACCCACTGATGGGAAGTTAGGTTGATTCTGTATCTTTCCTGTTATAAATAGTGCTGCAATAAACATGTGAGTGCAGACCTTTGATACATTGATTTATTTTCCTTTGTGTAGATATCCAGTGGCAGGATTATTACATTGAATTGTCATTCTATTTTTAGTTTTTGAGAACTCTTCATACTGTTTTCCATAGTGGTCATATTCGTTTACCTTACTGCCATGGCCCTCGGCTGCCTTAAGGGTCCCGAGAAAGAGTGGCAAGAGATTAAGAAAGACACAGACACAAAGACATAAAGAAAAGCTATGGCCAGGTGGGACACTTTCTTCTGATGGAAAAGTGGCCCTGAACTAGCTCAGCATGTTTATTTTATAGTCAAGCACAAGGGAAGTTGGAAAGAATTCAAGGTCTGTGAGGGAGCTATAGCTGAATTATGTTGCTACCTAAAAGGCAAGCTGTTCCGCAGTTATCTTGTTGTAGCTAAGGCTTTATCTGTACTATGTGCACCTGGATGTGTGGGTATCTGAGACACCATTTTGTGTAGCAGTCTGCATCCCTCACAGCCTGCCTTTGGCTAAGATGCAGAGCTTCCAAGTGAGACCTTGCCTATGAACTTGGGGCCATTAAACGAGACCTTGCCTACGAGCTTAGGCCTTTACTCAAGGCCTGCTACAGTGACAGTGCTCGTCTGCTCTCCACATCACGTCCGCTCCCGACACCTTACCACCTACAATATATAAGAGTGGCCTTTCTCTGCATCCTTGCCAACATCTGTTATTTTTTGTCTTTTTAGTGATAGCCATTTTGGCTGGGGTAGGATGATATCTCATTGTGGCTTGGATTTGCATTTATCTTATGATAAATGATGGTGAACATTACTTCATATACCAGTTGGCCACTGGTACATCTTTTTTTGAGATACATTTAACTATATCTTTTCCTCATTTTTAACGGGATTATTTGCTTTTTTTTCTTTTGAGTTGTTTGAGCTCCTTGTATGTTCTAGATATTAGTCCCCTGTCAGAAGAATATTATGCAAATACTGTCACCCATTCTGTAGGTTTTCTCTTCACTCTGTAAATTATTTCTTTTGCTGTGTAGAAATTTTTTAGTTTAATGAAGTTCCTTTGTCTATTTTTGTTTTTGTTGCTTGTGCTTTTAAGGCCTGAGTAATACATTCTTTGTGAGACCAATGTCCTGAAGAGTTTTCCCTAGGTTTTCTTCTAGTCTTTTTGTTGTTTTGGGTCTTACATTTAAGTTTTTATCTATTTTGAGTTGATTTTGGGCTGCAATAAACTTGTGAGTGCAGACCTTTGATTCACTGATTTATTTTCCTTTGTGTAGATATTCAGTGGCAGGATTATTACATTGAACTGTAATTCTATTTTTAGTTTTTGAGAACTCTTCATATTATTATTCTGCATGTAGCAATTCAATTTTCCCACCACCATTGTTGAATAAGGTGTCCTTTCCCCAATTTAAGTTCTCATCATCTTTGTCGAAGATCAGTTGGCTGTAATTATGGGGTCTTGTTTCTTGGTTCTCTATTGTGTTGGTCTATGTTTCTATTTTTATACCAATACCATGCAATTTTTTTTTTACTTTTGCCTCATAGTATATTTTGAAGTTAGATAATGTGTTACCTCTAGCTTTGTTCTTTTTGCTCAGGAATTGTTTTGACTATTTGGGCTCTTTTTGGTTCCATATGAATTTGATTTTTTTTATATTGTTTTATCTAATTCTGTGAAAATGACATTAATATTTTGATAGGAGCCGGGCTTGGTGGCTCAGCCTGTAATCCCGCGCCTTTGGGAGGCTGAGGTGAGTGGATTGCCTGAGCCCGCGGGTTCGAGACCCGCCTGGGCAAGCGAGACCTCATCTCTACAATAAATCAAAAAATTAGCCCGGCGTGGTAGCGTGCGCCTGTAGTTCCAGCTACTTGGAAGGCTGAGGCGGAAGGATCGCCGGAGTCCAGCAGGTCGAGGCTGCGGTGGCCGGGAGCGGCCACTGCATTCCAGTCTGGGCGACAGAGTGAGACTCCAACTCAAAAATAAAAAAAAAAAAATTTTGATAGGGATTGCACGGAATCTGTAGATTGCCTTGGGCAATATAATCATTTTAACATTATTAATTATTCTGATCCATGATCACGGGATGCTTTTCCATTTGGTTGTGTCACCTTCAACTTAATTCATTAGTGTTTTGCAGTTTTTCTTGTATAGATCTTTCACTTCCTTGGTTAAGTTTATTCCTGGGTATTTTATATTTCTGTAGTTATGTTGCCCAGATTGGCCTTGAACTCCTGGGTTCAAGCAATCCTCCTGCCTCAGCCTCTCAAAGTGCTGGGATTACAGGCATGAGCTACCACACCCAGCCATGGTTTAGTTTGAATATTATGTTTCTTTGTCAATTTCCTGTCTAGGTGATTGGTCTAATGCTGAGAATACTGTTAAAGTCTCTCACTATTATTGTATCATATTCTGTCTCTTTCTTTAGATTTAGTAATATTTGTTTAATGAATCTGGGTGCTCCAGTGTTGGGTACATATATATTTAGAATTGTTATATTCTCTTCCTAGACTGACTCATTTATCATTATATAATTACCTTCTCTCTTTTTTTTAAACTGTTTTTGACTTAAAGTCTATTTTATCTGATATAAGTATTGCTACTTCTGGTTGCTTTTGGTTTTCATTTATGTGGAATATCTTTTTTCATCCCTTTACTTTTATTCTATATGTATCTTTACTATCAGTAAATACAGTCCCCAGACAAACCAAACTTACCTTATCAAGGTAAATTTCTAGTAAGCTCTGTATGGTTGGGTTATGTTTTTGTTTTTTAATCCATTCAGCTATTCTGTCTTTTAAGAGAATCATTTAATTTATTTACATTCATGATTATGATTGATATGTATGAGGCTTTGTTCCTGTCATATTGCTATTGCTAATTTTTGCTAGCTGTTTTATTTATTCTTTGTATCTTCTTTTCTCTAATCTTTTTTTGTCCTTATGATTTCATGAATTTCTGCCATGGTACAATTTGAATCCTTTCTCTTTCTTCTTTGTATGATTGCTTTGCCAGTGAGTTTTGTACTTTTGTGTGTTTTTGTGATGGTAAATATCATCCTTTCACTTCCCAGGTTCAGGATACCCTTGAACATTTCTTGTAAGGAATGCCTAGTGGTAAAAAAAAAAATCCCCTGGGTGACAGAGTGAGACACTAACTCAAAAATAAACAAACAAATAAATAGAAAAAAAAAATCCCTCAAAATTTATAAAGGATAATTTTACTAGTTATAGTATTCCTTGGTGGCAATTTAAAAAATCACTGTGAGTATATTAGTTCATTCTCATCTGGGCTGTAAGGTTTCTGTGGAGAAATCTGCTGTTAGTCTGATGGGATTTCCTTCATAGGTGACTAGATGCTTTTCTCATGCTATTAACTTTGACTTTAGACAGTCTGATTATAATGTGGTATGGAGAAGATCTTTCTGCATTTTATCTTCCTGGAGATTACTGAACATTTTGTATCTGAATGCTTAAATCTTGCTAGATTTGAGAAGTTTTCATCTATTATTTTATTAAATCTGTTTTCTAGTCCTTTCTTTGAATAATTAACAATCTGTAAATTTGGTCACTTTATGTTGTCCCAAATGCATTGCTCATTTCTTTTTATTCTTTTTATTTTTGTCTGACTGGATTGTTTCAAAATACCTATCTTCAAGTTCTGAGAGTCTTTCTTTAGTCTGATCTAATCTACTGTTGAAGCTTTCAAATGTATTTTGCAATTCCTTCAGTGAATTATTTGGTTTCAGATTCCCAATTGGTTCTTTAAAAAAAAATTTATCCCTTTGGTAAATTTCTCATTCATATTCTTTCCTGATTTTATTGTGTCATTTCCCACAATTTTCTTGTATTTCACGGGCTTCTTTAAAATCAATATTTTGACTTCTTTGTCTGGGATTTCAAAAATTTCTTTTTGATTAAGAACTATTGCTGGAGAATTACGTGTTTCTTTCCTTGCTTTTTCATGCTTCCTGTGTCTTTACATTGATATCTGAGCTTCTGGTGTAACAGTTGCTTCTTCCTATTTTTAAATTTACTTTCGTAGGGGAGGACTTTTTCCTGAAAAGGTATCTATGTTGTTTGTTCGGTGGAGTGGTTTGACTCTGATTTGGCGTGTGTACAATACTGTAGTCTCTGCAAATTGTGTTAGTGGTGTCTGTAAGTTTAAATATGTATGAAATTGCCAAATTGTCTCCAATGACCAGGGTTAGGATGAAGAAAAGGACATCAAAATGAGCTGTACTTAGGAGAAGGGAGGATAAGAGTGAGTGATTTATAGGATGCAGAGGAGGGAGGGAGATCAAAGTTGAGAATCACATCCTGGTTCTGACTATACAGACTCTATAGCCATCAGTGAGGTGGGGATCCTAACAGGAGAAATGGGTTTGGGGAGGATGACAAATGGCTCAACTTTGGCTAAGTTGAGTAGAGTATTTCTGGAGGCCATCATGGGGGAGGTATACCGTGAGATGTTGGATGGTGAGACTCCTGTGATACTTACCTGAGAGACTAACCTATGACATTGTTTTCATTCTCCATGTCCACTGCTGCCATGCCACCTTCCTCCAGCAGGACCTCACTCTGAGTGAAGAAACCAGGGTCTGTCAATGTGGCCAGATCAGGGTGCAGAGGTCAACAGACTCAAATCCTTGTACTCTTTTAAGGAATTGGAGGGGACTGACATGGAAGTAGATCTGGTCCCAAGATATCCTTGATGAAACTGGATACTTCTCCACTCTGGACACTTGGCCAGAGTTGGGGTAAAGAAAAATTGGCCTGTGTGGAGTTCTTACCACCAACTAGGACTCCTGCCTGGCCCCAGGTCCTCTCGGCCTTCTCTAGTCCCACAAGCACTGGAATGTGGGATTCAGCATCATTTTCCCTGCCCTTTCTATGCCTCCCCTTATCCCCTGGGGCAGCACTTACCTGAGAAAGATGAGGCAGCCACTTCCCCAATGGCGACTAGAAAAACCTCTGCCAAGGGTTCTGATTTTCCTGTGGAAATTGAGATAAAGCTGATTCACCTTCTAAACTACAATCTGTATCCTTCCTCTCCCAATAGGACTTGGACATGGGTTCTCCAGACCCTTCCTGCTTTTCTAGACATAGGACGACATGAACCTGGAGCTTACCTCAAACCACACCCTGACTGTCCAGCAGTTGGAAAGAGAAAAAGTTATAAGCTGGACTTTATAAAAATTAAAACTTGTTGTTCATCGACTGACACTATCAAGAAAGTGAATGACAACCCATATTATGGGATAACATATTTGTAAATCACGGATCTGATAAGGAATTGGTGTCCACATTTATAGAGTTCTTACAACTCAAATTACAAACAATTGCATCTTTAAAAGTTGGCAAAGGACTTGAATAAAATTTTTCCAAAGAAGATATATAATGACCAATAGTATTTGAAAATATACTTATCATCATTAGTCATTACATTAATTTAAAACAAAATCACAATGAGGTACTCTTTCATCCCCATTAGGAGGTATATACATATACACACATACAGTATGGCAATGTTGTCAAGAATGCGGATAAGTTAGAATCCTTGTACATTGCCGGTATATAAAATGGTGCTTACACTGTAGAAAAAAGTCTAGATTTCCTCAAAAAGTCCAATACAGAATATATGCTCCTAGACATATATCTAAGAGAAATGAAAATATGTGTCCACACAAAAATTTGCACACAAATTTGCACACAAAATTCATAGCAACATACTTCATACTAACCAAGAAGTGGAAACAATTCAAATGTTCATCAATTGATGAATGGACGAGCACAAAATGTGGTCTTTTCATACAATGGACTATTAGTTAGGTTCAAAAAGGAATGAAGGACTCATGAAGACAACATGGATGAACCTTGATGGTATTATGTTAAGTGAATGAAGTCAGGTTCAGAGGCCACATGTTGTACGAGTCCATTTATATGAAATGTCCAGAATAGACAAATATATGGAGATAAATGAGCAAATTATTGTTTGCCAGAGGAGAATAAAATAAAGAGTGATTGTATAGTGGGTATAGGCTTTCTTTCTGGGGTAAGGAAATTGTTCTGAAATTAGATAGTGGTGATGGTTGTAAAACATTTCAAATGTACTAAACATCATTTCACTGTATACTTGACAATGACTAAATGCTGAATTTATTGTTATGTGAATTTTATCTCAATAAAAATATATACATACAAATAAAAGGCACTATATGGAGATAACAATTTTCACCTGTCACAAAGATGAAAAAGGTTTGCTCCATACTGGGTAAGTGAAAACATGCACATTCACCTCTGTCTGTTGAGAATGTCAGCTTGTCTACCCTTCATTAATAACTACTTGGCCACATTTCTAAAAATTGAAAAAAAAGTTTGACCTAGATATTTTGCATGTAAGAACTAATTTCACAGGCTTGGATGCGCACTTGTGGAAGAAGATACAAGATGATTCATTGCCGTGTTTCTGTTGGAGAGAATACAATTAATACTAGACTCTCCATGAGGAGAAAATGTCTACAAAATCAGGATCCACCTGTTCAATGGACACCACATGGTGCTGAAGGAAGTGAGGGCAGTTCATCCTACTGATGTCAAATGATCTTTGAGATCATTCAGGTGAGCACACCAAGGCTCAGAGCAGCCTGGAGGAATACTGGTCAATACTTGTCTATTCTGCATGCCACTCAGATAAGGCAAGAGGCTTGCCCTAAGTAAGGTATCAAGGAGGGACAGGATCCCCAAGATGGGCATCTAGGGACAAGATGCTGTGCATTTTGATATTTTACCCATGTGACTCTATCCCCCCGCCTGTCCAGAAGTACATTAAACTACTGGTAAAAATAAAAAGACACAGCTGGAGATATGTCCATGGGATGAATAATTAGATACCTTGAGACTTGATCCTGTTGTATGAATATCACCATGCCCTTGTTGTGGGCCAATGGGGATGGGTGAAGGAGTCCCAGAGGAGTAAGGAGTTGATGGGGGCAGATGATTAAATGGTCATGGGGGCTGAGGGTCAGGGGAGGCCCTAGGTTCACCCACTAGGGGGTCTCTGGTGACAAGGGTAAATCCAGGAAGAGGAAGGGCCCTGCTCTGAGCTGAAGCTCTGCTCCCCCACCCAGGAAGTGGGCTCCATCCTACCTGTGCCATCCCCTAGGGAGACACCAGTCATCATGTTCTTCAGAACATCTAGGACAGCAAGAGAGAATTTCCCTCTTTAGTTGGAGTGGGGGTGACATAAGGGTAAGCATTCTTCCTCTACCCCAGAATTCTCAGAAATGCAGAAGGAACACAGCTTCTGTCCTTCCAGATTTTCTACCTAGTCAGACTTCAGGACATAGTGACAAAGTGTCCCCTCTCTATGTCTCTTGTGTCCTCACATCCTCAGGGACCTAGGCATGCTGGCTCAGCACTCAAGGGACATGTTGAGTTAGATGGGTCTCTCTGTAGTCACACCACCTCTGGGGAACTTCACCAGGTGAGGTTGGTGTTGTGGTCCTGGGGCCATGGGGTGATAGTGAGCACTGGGGAGAGAGTGGTCCTGGAACCTAGGGAGGTAAGGGCAGCCCAGGACACAGCACAGGTCAGATTCTTGGGTTGGCCTGTCTCTAGAGTCCCATGAATAAGGATGTAGGGCATGTGGGTCCAGGCTGGTGGGGAGACATAGGAGCTCTGCCTGTATCAGTCCACTCCAGGGTCCTGTCATGACTGTCCCCATGCCACTCCACCTCCAGAAGGAGCAGAACCTTCGTTGTTCTATTTCTGGTTTCTGGGTCCCTACCATACCTGCCACATTCAGAGAGAGCACAATATCTAGATTATGAGTATTTCCTGAAGGATTTCTCCTTTCTAAAGAAATGTGTCCCACAGTCCTCCATGTGTGTATCTCTGATGCTCAGGGAGCAGGTGTTGATTATGAGGTCTCCAAGGAGAAGAAAGCAGCCCTGGGTGCTTTTGCACTGTTTTGTCCTGGTCTGTTCATGGCTATTAAAGGATCAGGTAACCCATCCCTTTCTGGTTCCAAGACATGTGGAGGGTTCAATAGGAAGTCCAGAGGTTGGGAAATTTGTACAGCATGAGGACACACAGGATTTCTTGCACCATTGCAGGCTCCTGTAGTTCCAACTGGAATCCCAGAACCTGAGCCAGGGACTCTGGGGAGAGGGAGAAACTCAGCTGCGAGTTCTGGCAGCTCTTCTGAGCGTGGACTTCTCTCCCCACAGCTTTCTTGCCTCCCCACAGCAGGGGCAGCAGCAACAGCATGTCTTCCTCATGCCAGGATCTGTCACCTCTGAAAGGGAAGAGAAAGCCACAGACGGCAGAGAAAGCTTAGACAGGAAGCCTGTGGTAAGAACAGGAGGCCACCAGCCCAGAAGAGGAAACTTCAGACACACAGTCTTTCACAAATGACCCTGCCAGATTGCTTAGTTCCATTTCTGAAGGTTGCTCAAGAGGTTTGCCTTAAGTAAGCCAGCAAGGAAGGACAGGAGTCCCCAAGTCCTGCCCCCTGGGCTCAGGTACAATTGTCTGTATTGGAGAAGCAGGTGCCACCTGGCCAATTCCCCATATCCACAGTCTCAGGACCCTCATAGAGGTCATCCTGCTAGGGATGGGTCTCGGGATGGCCTCTCTGGATACCAGAGGCATAAGAGGGTCCAGATGAGGCAAGAGAAACAACTCTTCACTCGTTCCAAGAGTGCATTTATTCTTGAACTAAAGTAAAATAGATTTGAATCAGTCCTGACCCTCAACCAGCTCATGCAATGGGAGAATACCGACAATACTGTGATTTTTCCAAGGGCACCAGGGATCCATGGAAGGAATTTGTGCAGGAAAAGGGCAACATCATAAACAGAGATAAGGGGGATTCCTCTGAGCCTTTTGCTGTGTTTACAGAAGGGTGGTGAGGTGGGGACTTCCGTGATTTCTTCTCCCTTCTCAAGCCAAGCTCCTGACCAGGCATCAAGTCCTCTTGCATCCATGTGGCCCCCAGAAACCCAGATGTCCCAATCACACCCATGAGAGATGCTGAGCCTGGTGGCATGAGAAGCTTGGCCAAGCTAAGAGAGAGAGAGAGAGAGAGAGAGAGAGAGAGAGAGAGAGCTGAGTTGTCAAGTGTCACAATGACTGATTAAAACCACGATGAGTTTAAACCTTTAGCCACCTACTGCAATGACAGAAGCAAGAGGTTAAACCAAAGAATGAACACTCTGGCTCCTCGAGGAGGAGGAAGAGCGGGGGCTAGGAATGGTGAAAAAACTGAGTACTGTGCCAAGTCAAAGTGGGTAAACGTGTCTCCAAGGTTTCTCCTCATGCCTCCATAAGGAGGTCTCAGCAGAGGCGTCTTAGGAAGACATCTGCCCATGGCCTCAGATAAAGAGGCCTGGGGATGAAGGTGCTTGGGTTAGACATGCAAATATGTGAGGAACATAATGTTCCAGAGGGACCGAGTCCTTGAATACAGTCCCCCACAGAGGCCACAATACAGGGACTGTGCTCCCAGCAGGATGTGGGGAGGGTGGCATTCCCCTTGAGGACCCCCTAAAGCCTTTGTAATTCTCCATGGTTGGGCCTGAAAAATCACATTTAGCTTTTTGGGGAGGGAGAGGGGTGGTCTCATCATTATGTGGACCAGGATGGAGTGCATTGGCACGTTCACAGCTCACCCCATCCTCGACCTCCTGGGCTCAGGAGACCCTCCTGCCTCAGCCTCCTGAGTATCTGGGACTACAGGCATGCACTACCACACTCAGTTAATTTTTTGTAGAGACAAGGTCTTGCTATGTTGTCCAAGCTGGTCTCGAATTCCTGGGCTCAAGTGATCCTCCTGCCTCGGTCTCCCAAAGTGCTGGGATTACAGGTGTGAGCCACTGCTGTCTCCCTGACATTAGGTTTTTAACCATGTACTACACTCCTCAGGTGGTTCTATCCATGGACCCACTGTCTCCTAGGAAGGTTACCCAATGTGGAGACCTGATACCATGATCTTGGGATATGGGTGAGTGCTGAGGACTGGAGAAATTTGGGGCCCTGGGAGGAGAGGAACTTCTTTCTTTGGTGCTGTTTAGACTCCAAGATGGGTGACTTTAGGTTAAAGGACTACATTTGGGGTAACTGGCACATGCTAGAGAGAAGAGCAGATAAGGAATGGTTGTGTTCCTGTCTCTGTGGATCTCTCCTGGGAACCCTTCACTACTTGTCACATTAAGAGGCGGTGTTATTTATTTGGGGTCATTTTTTACATAATATCTCTGGTCTACATAATTATTTGCACATTCTTGCATCTTAGAGAATCTGATACTCAAAGGGTAATCGTGAGCCCTTGGGTCTCTGAGGAGGTTGACTCAGCCCCAGGTTTTCTCTTCTAGGTTTTGCCAGGGCCTATCTGTGGCCACAGGTATCTGTGGGTCACCCCCTAGGGAGAAGTGGGTCAAAGTCCATCCAGAAAACCTGTGAATTGGACTAGAGGTCAGGGCAGGGTACAGGATGCTTGGGCCCCTCTTCACCATCATTGACTGAAGGTCACAGTGTAGCCACACAATCTTCCAGGCACCATGGCAGGAACAAGCTGTGACTGCAGCCCTATCCAGTTACTTCTTCCTCAGATTTCCCTCACAGTTGAGATGGTGGCAGCAGCAGAAAAGGATGTTCCAGATTCCCCTGACACCATGGAATTAACCTCTCCCACTTGGAAGTGAGTACAATTGTGGGGTGACAAGCCCTCTTCCTGGAATGCAATGCATGGTTTCTGTTTCAAGTTTCTCCCTTTGCCCTCAGACCACTGCAGGGGAAGTGAAAACTGGACTCTTCTCTGTCCTAGACTGCAGTAGGGTGGGTCCTTCCTTCCTTCTCTCCCTCAGACTTTGCCTCTCACCACCTGAAGACCAAATACCACTCCCCTCAAGAGAGATGTGGAGATTTGGGGTCTATTTTTTCCAGATGATTTTCTTGAAATCCTTCTCATGGGCCTGCAGGAGTGAGAGACCAAGACTCTCCAGAGAACCACCGAATTCTCTCTGTCTTGAATTTACCCCAGGGCCAGAAATGCCAGGAGGCCTTGGGTAAACCCCTAAATTCATTTGCATGGAGAAACCCTATAAAGAGGATGTGAAACTGAGCCTGGCTTGGGTGAACTCTCTGGGTTCAGGGTAAAGCAGACAGAATTTGTCCTGGGTCTTTGACCCTCCTCTCATTTCCTGTGATCATGCATGTACAGAATCTCTCTCCTTTGATTTCTTCACAGTTTCTCCACCTTCCACAAATTTTCTCCACCATGGGATGATCATTTGCTTTCCCTCTTCTGGCCTGTCTCCTTCTTGTAATATACAGCCCTCTAGATCTTCCACTGACAGCTCCCCATCTCTAAACCAATAGAACTCTTTTCCCAACTTAAAGTAAGTTCTTCATGTGCCCAAACACTTTGACTGTCTTTCATCACTTTCAAAGACAATGTCTCAGTAGCCTCCTGTTATTCCTTTTCTTCATTTATCTGACAGACGCTGAGGCATATATGTTTTTTAACCTTCCAATGTTGGGCACAGAGCTAGAGACTGAAAAAGACTATGAGTCATGTCCTCTGTTCTCCAGAGTTCCATTTGTGTACCAGGCAGAGACAGAAGTGGGAAAAGGAGAGGTAGAGAGGGAGAAGGGGAGGGAGAAGAGAAGGGGGAGAGAAAAGAGAAACAAATTTAGACAGTGAGAGAAGAAGGGGGAGAGAGAGAGAGAAAGAGAGACAAACAGAGAGACAGAGATGAGGTAAAGAGAGAGAGAGAGAGAGAGAGAGAGGGAGAGAGAGAGAGAGAGAGAGAGAGAGAGAGAGAGAGAGAGGAAGGAAAGGGGAGGCAGGAGGAGATGGGGGTTTATCACAATTAGAGAGATTCTGGAAGGCACTGGGGGTGGAGTCTTCCCTGAAAGGCAAGAAGCAAAGGGTATGTGAAAAGACCCTCTCTGACTGATGTAAGGCTCTATCTCCCAGGCATGACAAAGACAGACATAGACTGAAAGATTTTCATATCCTGCTCCATCCTTTCCCAAGTCTTGCTTCAAGGTCTGTCCATTCCAGCCCGGACACACTGTGGTCCTAAGCAAGTCCCAGGCCTCAGGGTTAGCGCTGTCCTTGGTGTTGAAGTGGATTGTGTCCTGGGTTTAGGAATGACTGGATTGTGCAGAGGAGTCTAGATAGGAGCGCGACCTTTATCCAAGAGGGCAGCTGAGTCAGAGGGATTGGGCCTGACTAGGGGGAGGAAATCAAGAAGGGGTCGGCCCTCTAGTCTGGAGGCTGGGTTTCTCTCTGTGTCTCTCCTTGCTTCTCCTTTTGTACCCATGGAAATGTCCTCTGGGCTCAAAGTCAGCAGCAGCTCATTGTTAGATTTCTTGTTACGTGGCACTCCATAGTATGGAACAGTGCAGGCAAGAGGGGTCAACGAAAGGGTCTAGAGCACATCAGCTATGGACTGGTTCATCCATCTATCCTTGCATACATCCACCCAACTCTACATCCATCCATTCACTCATCCTCTCCCACCAGTATAGTTCAAAAGACCCAGCATACAGCTGGACAGAGTTTATTTCTGGGAAGGCCAAGCAAACAAGTGCTTCCATGATGCTAAGAAGTGGGCTTCAGTGAGTGAGATGCCTAGGAGACAGGAAGTCTGTTCCTCTGGACTTCTATGTCCATCCTTCCACTGTCCAGAGGAGAGAGAGTAGTTCAGCCTGCCCTCCAAGCCATGCTCCTCTGGGACTCTCTGATCCTGTGGGAAAATGTAAGGGGAGGTGTCATTCTGGGGAAGACAGGTAAGGTCACTCTTCTATGGGTTTGGGGGCTCAAGTACTGGGTCATCTGAGAAAGGGGCTGCTCACCTAGTATAGTAGATCCAGGTGAGTTTGTAGGTGAGTACAAAGCTGGTCCCCATGAGGATACCCCTAAGCAGCATAAAACCCAGGAACTGTAAACCACCATGTTCTAGAGAGATGATAGAGTCACCTAAAGAGAGGAGAAGAGTAAAAGTTTTCTCCCCGACCTCATTCTGCCACACCTCCACCCTAGAATCCAGGTGCTCTTCTTTCTGAAGACTCACTCTGCACGTAGAGGCTAATGGATATGTGCTGGGAGCCCAAAGTGTGCTGAGCTTGGCAAACAAATTCCCCTCCATCACCAGACTCCATTTGGGACAGTTCCAGGACTGCAGGCTCTGAGGACTGGGAGAGACTCAGGGCTTGGCCTTCCCGGGTCCAGCTCAGTGTGGCAGGGGGGTTGCTGTCAGTCACACAAACAAGATGCAGGGATTGGCTAATTGGAACTGACAGGGAGGAGCCATTCTCCAAGACTGCAGGGGCTGGGAATAAAGGGGAGAAAAGTATATCAGAGAGATAGATACAAGAAGAGACTCATGCAGTCCTAGTGATCAGATATACGGAAGAGTCTCCTCTCCTTTTTGTGATGTAGTTTAGTGTCTTCACCTTCTCAGCAGATTCTGTCAGTCTAGACTCAGACCCCATAAGGTACAGGAATAGAGGGAGGGTCTTTGTCCTTGATGAGCATCCCAGTCAAGTTCTCCTGCCTACACCCTAGTTCCCATACCTCCTCTTCTGTTATATTTGTCGGTTCACTTCCCTGATTATCCTGGAGTCTAGTTATTTATGTATCCAATCTGTAGCCATTTACTGCTCCCTGTCTAAATGAGGGCTGCTGAGACTATATCAGTAACGAGGGACTCAGTCTAGTGGGGACAAGAGACCCAGGACTATATCTTTACCCTGTAACATGATGGGTGTTGTGAAGGAGTGACTCAGGTGAAGGATGTCTGGAGGATGAGCAACTTGATGTGACAGTCAGGGAGGTCTCCCTTGGGAAGGGTGCTTAAGCAGAGCGAGATGGACAAGTAGAAAACAGTGGATGATACTGGGGCAGAAAAGCATACTGAGAGAAATGAAGAGCAGTACAAAGGTAAGTGTGGATAGAAATTGTCTTGGAGTTTCAGGGAATGGAAATTAATCCTTCAAGGCAAGAGGAAAGGTGTGTGAATGGAAGAGTGGAGAACAGAGGTAAAGAAAGAAAACCTCGGAGGGATTATATGTGAATAAAAACATAAATATAAATGTGGCATAAACATATACATAATGTATAACATTAAAAATGTATATATTCTTACGTGTTTAAACTTCAGTCACCTTCGAAATACTCTCCGTTTGATGCAATACATTTATTGAGACACTTTTTCCACTGCTCAATGTCAATTTTGATGTCTTTTAGTTCTTTTGCCATTTTTTGTTTCACCTCTTCCACATGGGCAAAACATTTTCCTTTGAGGACTTATTTTTCCCATCCGGGGAAACAACAAAAAGTTGCTCAGGTGACATCAGGTGAATAGGAAGGGTAGGGTACAGGGGTTATGCCATTGCTGAACACTCAGTGCGGTATGGGCATGTGTGGTCATAAATCATTCATCATGAAACAGGTAAATGCATTGAAAGGATCCTCCCACCCCTACCACAAAAACCATTCACTGAAGCTGAATGCAGCCTCTCACAATGACACTGGTACACTGATGCCAATGGGTTCCTGGAACACTTATCTAGCAAGGGAAGCCTGTACGACATGGGGCCTGCCCTCCAAGATGTAATTCCAGAATTTGGGGGTCCCTTCTCATATACACGATGTACAATTTCAGAGTTGGGAATTCCAAAATGGTAAGCAAAAAATTATAAGCAAAGACTTATAAACTGAATTACATAAAACAAAGCACACTCAAGCTAAACTAACTCGCGACAATGACAAACTTGAAACTTTTTTTGATAAATGACAAAAATTTTGGAAAAAATATTTGCAATTATATTATGGACTGCTGATTGCATTTCCTAATATAAAACTATCTTATCCAAATTCTTAAGAAAATTAATGCATTTGGTTGTTGAGGTTAGAGTGAGGCAGAGACTAACCCACTGCCAGGAACTGGGGAGGAGGTAGGGAATGAAAAATGGTACAACTACTCGGAAAGCCAGTTGGCCACCGCTGCCCACACTGGTGATACGTGTGCTCTTTGACCAAGGAATTTAGATTCATACTGACATATTAGCATTCTTACAAAATACATGTATAATATTATTTTTTGTAGCAGTGCTTATAAGCAGCAAATGCTTTTTTCCATTAGTAAGCGATTATTTAAAGACATCATGACACATTTATTCAATGGCATACTTTCTAGTTGTGAAAAAGAATAAAGTTTTTTTATTTACTGACATGGAAAGAACTCCAAGAATTATTGTTAACTTAAAGAAATAAGGTGCACAATGGTGTAGAGAGAATGTGTGTGTGTGTGTGTGTGTGTGTGTGTGTGTGTGTGTGTGTTATAAAGCATGTTCAAGCCAGGCGCGGTGGCTCATGCCTGTAATCCCAGCACTTTGAGAGGCTGAGGTGGGAGGATTGCCTAGGAGTTTGAGTCTGTAGTGAACTATGAATCTACCACTGCACTTCAGCCTGGGTGACAGAGTGAGACCCAGTCTCTAAAAAAACAAAAATAATAATAAAGTTTTTGAAAAATAGAGAAGGGAGTTTGGATGAAGAAAAAGAATCACAACGGGTTTTCAAGGGCAACATCTGATTCTCGTATTTAGCTCTGTTAGTGCTAGGGAGAGATCTGAGAGGTTCAAGAAGAAGTTAGCTGTCAAAATAAAAGATCCCTCTAAAAGGTCCAGGAGAGTGAGGGTGGAAAGTGTCCATGGGATTTGATACTAAGAACACCTTTGTTATGGTAGTGAGATTTGGGAGTGTTCAGTGGAGCTAAGAAGAGACAGAGGATTTAGGAGGGCTTCTAGGGCCTGCACTGGCATTCCTGATCTCCTGTCATTCAAACTCTGAAGCTTGGACTCTGTTCTGAGGTGTCTCCCAAACTCAATCGCAGTCTTGGAAAGGGGGTCTTCTCTCCTACCTGTGTTATTTCCAAGGAAGACTCTGATGGTCAGGTTCTGTGGAGCATCTGAATTCAAAAGACAAGGTTTCCCTCTTCAGTTCTGAGGGCTAGGGGAGTTTAATGTCATCTTGGTCCTCTCCCCTGCCCAGAATCCAAGGCCCAGCTCCAAGCATCCCATGCCCTGGCTGACTCTTCTTCTGTGGCCACCACCTGAAATAACCCAGACTCACAGGAAACATTGAGCAGGATGGTTGTCGCTGTGGTTACATGGGATCTTGGGAAGGTCACTTGGCAGGTGATATTAGTGCTGTGGCTCCAGGGCTGTGGGACGATGGTGACCTCTGAGAAGTGAGGCGTCCCAGGGCCCAAGGAGATGAGGGTTCCCCATGTCCAAGAGAAGAGGAGGGGCTTCCGCCTCTGACAGAATGCTGGCAGGGAGCAGGTCAGGCTCACGGGATGGCCAGATTTCAGAGTTGCTGGAACTTGGATGTCAGGTTTCTGTGTGAGGGCTGGGAAGGAGAGAAGGGGAGACTTAGCACACAGAGAAGGGTCTCTGTGTGAACCTGGAAGTGGCCTCTGTCCCAGTCCCAGAGATGGCTGCTCCACTCTCAGCCCCAGGTTCACAAACATAGGCACCTTCACTCTGATGCCCACCCCAGACTTGAAGTAGGGGCCTCTGTGCTACCTGTCACTTTTAGAGACAATTTCTTATGCTTGAAACTGAATTTCACGATGGGTCCCCTTTCCAACCGAAAGAAATACACTCTTTCATCTTTCTTCCTGGCATCTCTGATGTTCAGGGAACAGTTGTTGGTCTGGAGGTTCCCAAGGAAATGGAAGCGGCCCTGGATTCTCTCTTGTAGCTTCTGACTGGGTTTGTTTGTGGCCACAGGAGGATCCTGGTGTTCATTGTCCCCTTCCTGGAACCAGAAGACGTAGAGTGGGTCCGAGTGATTCCATCCGTCCCTAGGGTAAGAGAAGGAGCAGGGTACGAGGACACACAGCCTCTCCTGCACCGTCACTGACTCAGGAATCTGAAGCTCATACCCTGTGTGCTCCTCAAGGGACCCTGTGGAGAGTCCAACATTTAGCACTGTGACATTTAGCTTCTGCTGTTGCCACCCGCCTTGCCCAAGCCCACTCACCTCCCCACAGCATGGACATCAGTAGCAGCAGGGGCGACATCTCTGAGACTGGAGGGGCTATTCAGAACCCCTTCACACCATCTGAAGAGTCCCTCCCAGGAGACATCTGGCATCTATTTTGGGGTTTTGCCTCAAACCCCTTCTCCAACAGAAAGACTCAAAACCACTGCTGGGGAAGTGAAGCTTGAGCCCAATTCACGGCAGGGCCAGAGAAACCCCAGCTGGGAACTCTGTTCCTTTCACTGCTCCACTCAGACCAGATTCTGCCCCCTGGAGATTACTTCATCTTCTCTCAGGAGAACTGAGGATTTGGCATCATTCTCCTATTATGCAGGGAAGGAGAAGCTGGAAGGTGGGACCTACCTGGAACTGAATCTTCATTATCCTCAGCCTTGACATGGGCACATAGGGAGAACCAACTGAACTCTTTGGAGTTCTCTGAGAAGGGAAGCCAAGGGGCAGAAGCTAAAGATTGAGGCCTGGGAGCCATGGACGCAGCCCTTGACTTGGATGGGATGTTAGTTTCTTTTCCTGTGCCTGTTTGGATTCAGGGAGAAGTCTGGGCCTGCCTCACAGACCTTCCTCAAGTTTTCTCATGAGCTATGCCTTTGACATTGACCTTTTTCTTCCAGAAGTAACCCAGAAAGCATGACCATTGATTGCTTTCACTGCCCTGAGCCCCTGCCCTGCTCTCCAACTCAGATTTCTTCTTTCTCTTCTCTTTGCAGGTTCTTGCAGTAGGTCCTGAAGAGGCCCCCTTTTCGTGTTTCATCCAGTTCCTCATCTCTCCCCCTCCTACTGACACCATGACATCTGCCTTCTTCATCCTGCCTTCCTATAGATGTCTGGTCCTGCTGAGATGCCTTCCTGAAAACCACCTGGCTTGTAGTGACATGAAAACAGAGTCTACTTCCAGTTATGAGAATATGATTTCCCTGGACCAGAGGATGTGATGTTTAGTTTGATCCTAAATGAGTTCCAACCTATCGCCTTCATTTGCCTTCTTCTACCTGAGCCTGGACATCAACCATCCACTCATTCAACAGAGATTGAGCACCTTTGACCTGCCCCAGAAATGGCACTGGGGTAAAGAAAAATGACCATAAATCAAAATCCCTCCTTTTCAACTAAAACATTGAACATCAGATAGAATTAATCCTCCTAGTGGCAACGGACCTATGGTTTCTAGGAGAAGAGTCGATAAAGGGGCTTGGGAGCTGTTATAACAGGATCCAGTAAAAGAGGTGGCCCTAAGGTAAAGGTTCATGCTCCTTCTCTATCCCCTGGGGAATCTGACTAGCACCTGTGATGTCTGGGGCTTAGGATGTCAAAAGAAAAATAAACTATAGAAAATGTCAACGCTCTGCCCATATCATCTTGGCACTTACTATTCTCACACATCACAATTAATTTTTCCATAAACATGTGCAACCTGGCATTCCACGCTCAACTGACCTAGAGGCAGATAAGCAGGACCATGAAGTTGATGTTCCCAAGAGCACCCCTCAATCTATGATGGTAGAAAATACCTGATACAGGAATAAGTGAGAAAGATCTCAGTGGAACTGTTTTTCTCCTCCCTCTTCTCTCCTCCACAACCCATGAAGGTCACTTTTTTTTGTTGAGTTGGAGTGTCACTCTGTCGCCCATGCTGGAGTGCAGTGGCACACTCATAGCCACTCCAGCATCAACCTGCTGGGCTCCGGCAGTCCTTCCACCTCAGCCTTCCAAGTAGCTGGAACTATGGGCGTGTGCTACCACGCCAGGCTAATTTTTGATTTATTGTAGAAACAAGGTCTCACCAAGTTACCCAGGCTGCTCTCAAACCCATGGGATCAGGCAATCCACTTGCGTTGGCCTCCCAAAGTGCTGGGACTACAGGCTGAGCCACCAAGCCCAGCCCATAGAGGCCATTCTTATCTTTACCCAAGAGAGACATGGAATTGGGACATTCGTGTGCTGGTACCTATTTAACAACTAGCTCTCCAAAATATTCATATATTTTATGTATGTTACAGGTATCAAGTCTGTGTAGCACACAACTTTGAAATGACAATGAAATACACTGTACTTTTTATTGTAAATTCCACATGGTCAAGTGATTCTCACAGAATGCTTTTGTTGATTTTTCTGAACTTCTGTAACCTTAGCTAACCTATACTTGCAATTGGTGGACCATGTAGTTATGCTATGAAAGTTGTTTGATATTTTCATTTACAGTAAGAAGTAAGGCACAGCCGGGCTCGGTGGCTCAGCCTGTAATCCCGTGCCTTGGGAGGCTGAGGTGAGTGGATTGCCTGAGCCCACGGGTTCGAGACCCGCCTGGGCAGGCGAAAATTCATCTCTACAACAAATCAAAAAAAAATTAGCAGGGCGTGGTAGCGCTCGCCTGTAGTTCCGGCTACTCAGAAGGCTGAGGTGGAAGGATCGCCAGAGCCCAGCAGGTCGAGGCTGCGGTGGCTGGAAGTGTCCACTGCACTCCAGTCTGGGCGACGTAGTGAGACGCCAACTCAAAAAAAAAAAAAAAAAAGAAGTAAGGCACAACTTAAATGCTGAGATGTATGGTGAGACTTTACTCATTTGTCAATGACAAGAGCAAACTCTTTGTTGAATCAGAAAGAGGTTTTCAAAACCGGTACTAGAAGAATATTTTCTAATTTTTTTGTGTGTGCTATTACAATGTAATGACTACAGATGTAACAACTTGCAAGTTTAAGTTGCATTATGAACATTTTCTCCATGACTTTATTAAGACTAGACAATCAACAAAATGATAAATCAAGCATTGAGGGACAGTGTTCGCCAATTTCTTCAGTATAAACACTTTTATGATGGATTTCAAGCTGCAAAGGTGACTTGTATAAAATTATAATTTCCAATTAAGTCTTTAAGGCATCTCTTTCACTGAAGCCCACCTCTGAGCATCATAGAGGCACTTTCTGACTTGGCCCACCCAGAAATAACCTCTGTTGAGTTTCATGTCTGGCCTCCCGAACTGTAGTGGTGGGAGAGGATGTGTGAGTGAATAGATGGATGGGTGGGTAGATGGATGGATGATCTTGACAGTGGCTGATATGCTCAGACCATTTCCTGATCCTTCTCTGACACTACTCTGTAATATTGGAACGTAGTAAATATGAATAAAACTCAGAAAGTTGTCAATTTAATTTCGCACAACCCTGTGAGCTGAATATCATGAACATTACTATACCCACTTTGTAGATAAGAAAAATGAAGCTGCTTGCTGTTATATGATTTACCTGAAGGCTGTTTAGTCTGAAAATGGAAGAACAGAAAGTCACCCCATGTCTACCTTGTTCTGCACACAGTCCCCACTATCTCATATACCCCTACATGCCCAACTTCCAGAAGCACCATTTCCATCTCCTGCTGTATTGACAGAGCTCAGGTTGGGAGTTGCTTGTGTGTGATATACCTGTTCTGGGCTTCTGGAAGTTTCATTGTCCATTCATGACACACTACACAGCCCAGCTTTTTTTGACAAAGCTAAAATTTAAAATCACCATGCCCAATCTCCACCTTGATCCTGAAAATTTGTAGGCATGCATCAGAACCTCTAATCACACTGACCATTTCTTGCCTGTCCATAATGAGTTGCCCCTACCACACCCAAGTGAGGTCATTGACAACCCTGAGTGGACCACAGGACTGCTAGAAGGTTATAAAATGCCTCCCAGTCACTGGCATGAACCAGGCTCCTGAAATCATTACAACCCTAGGCTGAATTCTCCAGGCAACTTTATCTGCTGACTTTTCTTTGAGCTTAGTTAATGAGAAAAAATGTTGGAGATTAAAACAGAAGAAATAAATATGGAAACCAATTTGCTTATTTGTCTTCTTTTCTTTATAATCTACAACATGTCTGGTAGTGGTTGCATTCCCTCTAGTACCCAAGAAGAAAGACTACTGTGGTTTAATTTTCCTCTGGGTGCTCCTGATCCTGGGCTCTGGTGCACTGCCTCTTGCCTTGTTGTCAAGATGTTCTTCTGATATTGTTCCTTTCTCAGTTGCTTCATTGACCATGTTTAATTTTCTATCTTTTCAATGAAATGTGTAATCAATTATTTGGGTTACATTTTAGTTGTTTTAAAAATTAGTATCATTTCTATTTTGGTAATTGAAACTTAACTGATGAAGATAGACAGATGGATGGATGGACACACAGAAAGACAGGTGGGATGGATGGATGGGTGGATGGATGAATGGATGGATGGACGGACAGATGGACAGACAGATAGGGAGATGGATGGATAGATGGATGAATGGATAAGGATATTAATCCGTGCCTATGACTCTCTTGCCAGTCTTCAGATTCAATTTAGTCTTTTTTTTGTTCTTGGTCCATTTCCCCTTAGTCTTAATGTATTTTAACATATTCTCTTAATCTTAAGTATGTTTCCTCATGCAATCAGGCATTTGTATACATAATTTATTTCAATATCACTCTAAGGGATATTTCTGTTCCTTCCCATTTCTTTCCAACTTTGTCCTTTTGGTGACTATGAAATGCTTCCAAGTTATCATGTTAAAAAGACCCCTTTCAGATCTTCACCTTCAAATCCTCACTTAGCACTAACTCCTATTTCCCAATAGCCAGTGCAATTTTTTATTTTATAGTCACTACTGCCCAGCTTCTAGGATATATTTCTGCCTATTTGATTGAAAAGCTTCTTCCTGAAAATTCAGCCCAGTTTAGCTGACTTGGATTGTCCTCAGTAATTGCGTTTTTCTTCTTTAACTTGACGGTATTTTTTGCATTCTCCTCTTTAAATGAAGTAAGTGTCCCAAGGGACCTAAATTCTTTCTTTAGGTTGTCCCTTAACAGAGAATTTTATCAATAGCTTCATCCAGGTACAGATAGCAATCATGCAAAGATAGCAAATATAAAATTTCTCAGAAAGACGAAAGCACTGTTAAAGACAGTGAATTATTAAATAATTTGGGGTGGGAAGCTTTAAATCAGTACAAGAATGCAGAGAAAAGGCATTTTTCAGAATATACACCGTCAGTTTCTCCTAGAAAAAAAAATATATATACACACAATACTGAATAGGTCTTCTACTCATGTGGAAAATATTTCCAAAATTTTTACTCTGTGACATTCCACGTGCCTTCCTTGGCTGCACGGAATAAAAATTCTTTAAAGATGGCGGCTTCCAATACCGTCATCCGTCTGGGCGCGGCCATGCAGTCCTTCTAACAAAGTTCCCAGCGGAAAACGAACCACAGATTAGAGATACGTCGTTGTACGCCATGATAACTATTGGCAGGGCGGAGCTTCAAAAGTATTAGTGGGCATGCGCATAGCCCGGGCCCGGTCAAAGAAATGACGGAACGATAACCCAAACCGGAAGTGGCCCAGAGCGGCCATTTCCCTGATGTTGTCCGGTGGCGCTTAGTCTGTGTGGCTTGCGGGATGCTGAAGTGACTTGGAGGATTAACAATGGGGACGCTGTAGGGTCAGTGACGGGACAATGAGGGGAGGTCGGCTTGGGGTGAGTGATGAGGGGCTTATGGGGAGCATGACGGGCGGGTTTATGAGGTGAGTGAAGACGGGTCTGTCAGGTGAGTGGGGGAGGGTCCGTCTGGTGAGCGATGGGGGTTGTCTTGGCTCGAGTGACAGGGTCTTAGGGGTGAGTGATGGGTACTGCCCTGGCCCAGGTGAGTGAAGGGGTCTTTGGGGTGAGTGATGGGAACTGTCTTGGCCCAGGTGAGTGACGGAGTCTTTGGGGTGAGTGATGGGGCCTCTGGGGTGAGCTATGGGGACTGCCTTGGGCCGAGTGAGTAATGGGGTCTTTGAGGTGAGTGATGGGGGCTGTCTTGGCCCAGGTGAGTGACGGGGTCTTTGAGGTGAGATGGTGACTCTCTTGGCCCAGGTGAATAACGGGGTTTCTGGGGTGAGTGCTGGGGACTCTGGGGTGAGCGATGGGGACTGCCTTGGGTGAAGTGAGTAATGGGGTCTTTGAGGTGAGTGATGGGGGCTGTCTTCGTCCAGGTGAGTGACGGGGTCTTTGAGGTGAGATGGGGGCTCTCTTGGCCCAGGTGAATAACGGGGTTTCTGGGGTGAGTGATGGGGGCTGTCTTGGCCCAAGTGAGTGATGGAGTTTCTGGGGTGAGTGATGGGGACTGTCTTGACCCAGGTGAATGATGAGGTGTCTGGGGTGACTGATGGGGTCTGTCTCGGCCCAAGTAAGTGATGGGATTTCTGGGGTGAGTGATGGGGTTGTCATGACTCAAGTAAGCGACTGGGTTTCTGGGGTGGGTGATGGGCTTGCTGGGGTGAGTGATGGGGACTGTCTTGGCCCAGGTGTGTTAGTAGGTTTCTGAGATGAGTGAAGACAGGTCTGTGAGGTGAGTGGGGGCAGGTCGGTCTGTTGAGTGATGGGGACTGTCTTGGCCCCAGTGAGTGATGGGATTTTGGGAGTGAGTGATGGAGACTGTTTTGGCCCAAGTGAGTGACAGAGTCTCTGGGGTGCGCGATGGGGGCTGTTTGACTGAAGTGAGTGATGGGGTTTTTGGGGTGAGCGATGGGGACTGTCTTGGCCCAAGTGAATGACAGGGTCTCTGGGGTGAGTGATGGGGACTGTTTTGGCCCAAGTGAATGACAGTGTTTCTGGGGTGAATGATGAGTGATGGGGATTGTCTTGGCCCAAGTGAGTGATGGAATTTTGGGGTTGAGCAGTGGGGACTGTTTTGGCCCAAGTGAGTGATGGGGTCTCTAGGGTGAGTGATGGGAGCTGTTATGATTCAAATAAATGACTAGGTGTCTGGGGTGAGAGATGGGAACTGTCTTGGCCCAAGTGAGTGACAGGGTCTCTGGGGTGAGTAATAGGGGCTGTTTTTTTTGAAGTGAGTGATGGGGTTTCTGGGATAAGTAATGGAGGCAGTTTTGGCTCAAGTTAGTGACGGGGTTTCTGGGGTGATTGATGGGGGTGTTTTGGCTGAGTGATGGGAGTTTACAGGGTGAGTGAAGACAGATCTGTGAGGTAAATGAGGGCCGGTCAGCCCTAGTGAATGAAGGGGCTATATTGGCTGAGTGCCAGGGGGTTCCTGGGGTGAGTTATGGGAACTGTGGGGTAAGTACAGTTTGCCAATTTAAGTTGGATAGTCGACTAGTTAATATCCCCCCTTTTCTTGCATAGTTTCTGCATATTTTCTTGCATATTTTCTGATGCACGTTTTTGTAACCTAAATTCCAGGTGTTCTGTAATGTCAGATTTTATATAGTTGCCCATGAAACCTGCTCATTTGAGGACAGTTAACATGCATCCTAAGAGCACTTTAGTAGGTGGTGCTGGACGACATTCAGGGAAACGATTCACTGAGGGGGGACTAGAAGAGTCAGTGATTGAGGAGTCAGTGATTCAGGGATTAAAGGACTGTGAGGGTCACTTTGTAGCACACTGAGGGGGAGAGTTATCTTTGGGTGAGTGATGAGGGGCGCTAAAGGTAATGTAGAAGCCAGTTGAGTAGAAGCCTGGAGGGTCAGTGATGGGGCTTTGTGTCAGTGATGGGGGTCTGCATTATTTTCTGAGCAGTGAGTGCTGGCGTCCTTTGGGGATGGTTGCATGGGTCAGTGTTGGCCTCTCCTTGAGTCTCTGAAGACATAGTAAGGATCAGGGAATTGGCAGCTAAGCAGATTGATGATGGCTTCCTACTGAGGTGTTTTATTTTTTGGGGGGATTATTTGGCATCCTGTGGAAATAAGTAAATTGACCTCCCTGGTAAATGTTTATTGGCTCTCAAGGTAGTCTTGATTTCCAGAGCCTGGGCCTTATCAGTAACTGGGAGTCATTTTATTTCATTTTGTTTTATTAGTTTAATTTATTATTTTTTATTATTTTATTTTATTTTAGATGTGAGGACATTTTGTAAACATCTGGCTGTCCTGTAATCTACTCTGGGTGGTCAATGACTTTATTTGGGTGAGACAGGGTCTATTCATTATGGACAGGCAAGAAATTATCAGAGATTGGAGGTCCTGATGCATGTCTTTAGACTTTCTGGGTCAAGGTAGGGGATGGGTACAGTGATTTTAAGTTTTAGCTTTGTCAGAAGAGGTCAGGCTGTGTGGCATGTCATAGATAGGCACTGAAATGTCCAGAATGGGCACACCAGATACAGGCAACTCTCAGCCTGAGCTCTCTGAAGGCAGCAAGAAATAGACATGATGTTTCTGGAAGCTGGGCACGTAGGAGTACATGGGATGGTGGCAACAGTGTACAGTTTAGAACAAGGCATATGTGTGGCTAATTCCTTGTTCTTCCATTTGCAGACTGAATAATCTTTCAGCAAATTATGTTTCAGTATGTAGCTATATTATCCTCATCCATAAAATAAATATAATAATGCTTGTGATATTTAGCTGACAGGGTTGTGTGAAATTAAATGGACAACCTATAGGTTTTTACACACATTTACCACTTGCCAGGGAGGTGTTGAGGGCTTGACAAGCCTCAAGCTTCCCAATACCTGTGATAAATACCTTTATCTTCACTTTGGAAACTACAACCGAAGTAATATCTTTATATTCTCACAGTTAAAAGGTAGGACAGCTGCAGTGAATCCTTTATCAAGTTTAGTCTAAACTCATAGTCTTTTTTTCTGAACCCTGACTAATAACTAGAGTTGAATTTTTCTGAACTTTGTCTCCTCTATGATGTGTCACACAGTGACCTTCACCTCGGGCCATCAGGAAATATTTGTGGAGCAAATGTTGGATGAGTGACCATGTGGGCATTGTCTTTCCAGGGCTTCTTGGCATCTCTTCAGAACCCCCATGTCAGTCCACATTGTTGAGGCTGCAAGACCTCCCTTCACAACCTAGCCCACCTCTCCCCAGTGGCCCTGGCTGGAGCATTCAGACACCCACCCAGCTTCTGGCTCCTGGGGAGAGTGGAGTTATCAGCAAAAGAAACCAAGAGAAGACACCCAGAAGGACATGCCTGCTGACGTGAATTTATTCCAGAGGCCCCAGGTCCTGGGTCCAGAGGAGCAGGATGGGTTGTGTGAGGTAAGCAGAAGCAGCCCAGGGACAGTTCTCCAGAACATCAGGGCAAACACAGGGTGCAGCAGATTCTAGATTCCCTGTTCCTGAGTCATTCTTCCTTTTCCTGCTAAGCAAGGGCCATAAAGGGCTGCTGTCCCCATATCCGCAAGCTGTGTTCTGGAGGAAACTGTGAACTGGCTGATCAGGAAGAATCTGTTGGGGAAGAGGGCTGGCCCTGGGGCAAAGAAAGGAGAAAATGTAGTCCCTGGCCTGGATGGGAAGCCCAGTTGCATGCAGGGAAATGCTAGCTCCTTCCTGCTCAGCACTGGGTCAGCCCCTTTATCTGTCATCTGGTGTTTGCAGATTCTCAGCTGATCCCCACCAGACTCCTCCTCGACTGGTCTACGGGGAGTGGCTCATTTCTTCTCTGTTCTTGTAAGGTGCAGAAAAAATCTCCTTTCTTTGTAGTTCATATAGTTACAGGAGGTAGAAAAAGAACATGCTTTTAAGAACTATGTAGTTTTTTTCCTGTTTTTGGAAATGAATAAAAATGCTGAAAAATAGTGTTTCCAGATTCCTCTCAGACATAAATATTCAGGATTTGGTAACAAGAAATCAGAATTCTTGGGTATAGTTAAGATTTCCTCAAATTCTAAGTTAGTCTGTATATTTCATGACTTTATTTGCATGTCTTTAAATAATAATACGTGACTATATAATAAACAGTGCACTTTTGTTTTGTGATAGATTTATACTCAGAGTTAGAGATGTTCTGTTTAAAAAGTATAATAAATATGTTTTGTTATCATTGTGAACCAGTATATTGTGAGAAGATTGTATAGTTCAATCACATGTTAAAAGCATCTCAACCTGACAGAGACATTTGATGGTAGAAAGCATTTAAAACAAGGGAACATTAGCTGGGTGTGGTAGCGCGCACTTGTAGTTCCAGCTACTTGGAAGGCTGAGGCGGAAGGAACACCTGAGCCCAGCAGGTCGAGGCTGCAGTGGCCGGGAGCGGCCACTGCACTCCAGTCTGGGCGACAGAGTGAGACTCCAACTCAAAAAAAAAATAAAATAAAATAAAATAAAACAAGGGAACATTAATACAAAATAAATTGCACACAGAAACCTTTGTAAAAATTGAAAAATAATATCTGAAATATTCTATATTTAAGAGTCATTCTTAAAAGAAAATTTATAGCATACAAGTTGAAAACTTAAGTTGTCTAAATCTTTGTGACATCATTGCAGATGTAGAAAATTTTCTTTCATTTGCATTAATGTTGGCCAGATTGTAAGATCATGTTCAGAACATCTTCAACTTTAGTGTTAGGATACATGTTCTCAATATAAGCTTATTTCCTTTTTGACAGTGAAAATATTTTTTCTGCTGGACCTAATTTTCATTTTGTCATTTGCAACTGCTTTACTAATTCAGATTTTCTACCAGTTTCTGAATTCATGTAAGAATATTTCCCGATATCTTTCACATTGTCTTTTCTTTGTGGTATATATTGTCCTCTACTCTGAACAATACTGGATTGTTTTATTTTGTTATTTTTATCTTTGCTAATCTAATGAAAAAAGATAGTATGTTATTTAAATTTTATTTATTCACAAACAGAATAATTTTTAAAATAATTTTATTGGTCAATTACTTTTCTTCAGTGAGTAACTTGTCTTTTGTTTTATGTTTTGTTTGTCTTAGCCTCTGGGTTTTTAAAGAGGCTTCATTTCTAGTAATAACCTATTGTCCTTGTCATATATGTTTGCAAATATTTTTTGCTACTTTGTGCTTTGCAAGTTGCTTTGAGTTTTATATGAATATACAAAAGAGGGACAGATGGCTTTGTGAAGCTTGTAACTACAAAGGGCCACTGCTTGCTATGTTTTCTCCCAAATTCCAGCTCCTCAGAGGCAGTCTCTTTTTACGTTTTTAACTAAATAGTTTGGGATGTACCTCTTAATCTTTAGTGGCATGCTTATATTGGTGCCTCTTAGGTTGTTAGTTAACAACATGTTAACTAGTTTAGAAGCATGTCATTAGAAGATTCAATTTAGCCTACCTTCCCATATTTTCACCCCCCAGCACTTACATGCTTGCTTTCCTTGCCCATCCTTCACTAAGAATTGGGTCAAATTCTGATCAGTTCAACATTCTTTATTTTTATGACTCTGTAAACTGTATTTAGAACTGCCTGTAGATAACTATGTTGACTCGTCTTCTGCAAAACTTTTTGTTTCTCCCTAGAGTGCACAATTTTGTGGATTACTTACTTTTCTATATACATATTAATGTATTACACAATATTCTCCAACTGTTAAATATTCTCTTTATAACTTGAATTTGTTACTAGGTAATATTAGCAGTAATTCCAAATGCTCAGTTTCAGGGACAGTTTTAATCCTAACGACTTTGTGAGGCAGATGCTCCTATTATTCCCACTTTATGGATTAGAAGACCGGTGTCCAGAATTAAGTAAGTGGCCCAAGTTTACATTTTCAGCAAACTGCCAACCTGAGATTAAAGCTGGGCACTTTGAGAGTTGCGGCTGGCCGTTCCATCTCCTTGAGGAAACCTTTCCTGTTGCTTCTTTCGACTTGATGTGATTGGATCTGCTTTCTTGGCACCTGATGCTGTCTTCTCATGGCAACTTCCTTCACCATCACCTGGGAATTCTCTTCTCTGTCAAGTGTCCAGTTCCCTGTGTCCTGAGTCCTTTGGCCTTTTCTTCCACTGTTTACTATCACTCTCATTCTATGGAACTGCATTCTCTAGGAGTTCCTTGGAGATGGGTGCATCGTGGTAAATCCTATGAGAACTTGCATATCTGAAAATGCCCAAAAACAATCATCTATTTACATATTTAATATATAGTAATCTATCAAGATCTTTATATGTGTAAGTTTAATGATGTCATGGAAAATGACATTATTTTACCCTCATGCTAAATTGATCTTTGCTTGAGTTCAAATCGTAGGTTAGAACTCATTTTTATCTTCCTAAAGCACCTCACCACCAAGCACACACTCAAATATCTTACTTCCCAAAACTCCTATTTTTCAGATGTTATTCCTCCATTTAAAAGGGTTTTCCTACCTGTATTATTTTATATTTCTTTGATTTTTGTTATTTTTTCTGGAAGGATTTCTCAACTATATCTTTTAACCCTCTAGTAATCATTACTGCCCCCCATCTTTTATTTTTAAGAGCTTCTTTTTGATTTGAGTATTCCTTCGAATGGCATGATGTTTTTGTTTCATAGTTGAACTGTCTTACCTCTCTAAGGATATTTAAGATATTTTTAAATGTAATACACAGAGTTCAAACATTAAAACAACATGAAAAGTTATTTTGTACAAAATCCCCCTCTTCCTTTTGTTCCTGATTTGTCCATTTTTTCCTCTAACACAGTTAATTAAGGTTAGGCACTCCCCTTTACCATGTTCCAAACTACCTCCTCCTTCCAGAGTTAACCACTTACCTTTTATGTTAATTACTTCATTTAGAAAAATGAGGAACCACAGAATGGGAAAAGATTCTTGTTATCTATAAAACTGACAAAAGGCTCCTATAAAATGTTGGGGAAAAGTGTTTGAACCCAGTGGAAAAGTGAGGAAGAGAATTGCTTGATAGGCCAGTAAACATGGAAAGATGTTCGGCTAATAAAGTCATCTGGGAAATGCAAATTTAACTACCTGTCAGTCTTAAACCAGTATAATTTTGGCAGTCATTGGTAATCAGTAAAAGTGATGATGTTCTAGTTCTTTCCTTCCAGCTGCATTCGTGAACTGCAATTCTTTTTTTTTAATTATTATTTTTGAGTTGGAGTCTCACTCCATCGCCCAGGTTGGATTGCAGTGGCATGCTCATGGCTACCCCAGTATCAACCTGCAGGGTTCAGGCGATCATTCTGCCTCAGCCTTCCAAGTAGCCAGAACTACAGTGATCCTTTTGTAATGCAGATCTTTCCATCATCAATTCTTTCATTAACTGAATATTGGTTTTTATAGGGAAGATCATCTTTTTGAAATGTTAATATGATCCTATCCCTTCCTTGTACTTAAAATTTTTAAATGGCATTTCATTAATTACAATTTTTAAAAAAACTATGCCCATTACATGATCAGATCCAGCCTATTTTTTTGGATCTTAGATGATAACCACCCAGTCAACTCTGTTCTTACCCACAGCTATTTGCTGCTCCCTCAATTCATTATTTTCCTGCTTTTCCACTTTTACTCAGCCCTTTTCTGGAAATTGATATTCTCCATACATCCTGCATCAAACTTCTTATTTCCAATTTAAGCTTTTCCAACTCTAAGTAACATGACCTTTTCTCCCAGGTAGAATTTGTTTTTCACTAATTTGTCCCTTTCCAACAGTGTACTCAACATCATTTACTATCATGTTCCCATTATAACCCCATAGTTGAGCTGAGTAGTTGAATATTTACATGTTTTTCAAGTCTCTGAGTTGCTGAAACAATAAAAGCATATGTAATTCTACATTGAACCCACAGCACTCAGCACAAGTACACCTGGCATGTAGTCGCTTCATAAACAACATGCTGGTTATTCCTAAACTGGCAAGAGAACTTAGAGAGAACCCATTTCTGGCCTCATTCTTTGTAAACAAACAAACAAACAAACAAAAAAAGTGAATGTAGTATACAATGGATGGCAGAATATTTCTCTAAATTTTTTAAATCCCTACAAATGTGAAATAGGTATTTGGCAAGAAGCCTATATAAATACATCAGAGTAAAAATCATTTCAATTATGTCCTTATATATAACTGCCTTATTCACCAATGTGAGTAATTCAAGTGAGCTGAGGTACATTGTTACAGGGATCAGTATCATTCGAGGATGTGACTGTGGACTTCAGCAGGGAGGAGTGGCAGCAACTGGATTCTGCCCAGAGACACTTGTACCAGGACGTGATGCTGGAGATTTACAGCCACCTCTTCTCAGTGGGTGAGCACAACTGGCCTGGGAGTCTTGGATGGGTCCTGTTGAAGAGATTTCCTTCCTCTTCCTTATAGAATACAATGGGATATCAAAGTATTTCATGGCCGTTTCCTTAGTTTGTCTATGCTTGTTCATTCTATCTGGTATTATTTTGTGCCTAGTGGAAAATGTTGACTTTTCTGATGAGCTGGCGTAAAGCTTCATTGAATGGCCTCTGAAACCCAAAAAGCTATACTCAAATCTAATATCCTTTCTAATTAACAGGGTATCACCTTCCCAACCCAGAAGTCATCTTCAGGTTGGTAAAAGGAAAGGAGGCTGAACTCCCACATCAAAGGTTTCAAGGTAAGTGACTTGTATGCAGGCAGATGTATATATCTCTGGGAGGCCATTATCAGCCTACACACTTATCCATTCCTTCCATTCCCCTGTTGGTGAACACGTAGGTTGCCTCCTACTCCCAGTTCCTACAACAAATGCTGGATTAAATTATCTTATAAATATTCTATTGGGTCTGGCATAACAATTTCTCAGAGTTGAGTGTTCAAGAGTGGTATTGCTTGGTTATGGAGCTAAATATACTTAATTTGACGAAGTCAACCATATTGCTTTTCTGATGGGCTGTACCGATTTATACTCCTGTTAGTTGTACACAAGGACTTGCATTTGTACATCTTACTTGCCAACATTTGGTATTAACCAAATTGGGTTAATATGTAGCCCACTTGCTGGGTGAAAGTGTTGTTTCACTGACAGTGTTATTTTTCTAATAACTAAATAGAGCATCTCATCATATCTCTTATCTTTTTTTTTTTTTTTTATTAAAATTTTATATAGTAATTTTTTTTTTTTTTATTTTTTTTTATTTTATTTTATTATGTTATTGTGGGGAGAGGAGAACCTATTCAGTAAATGGTGCTGGGAAAACTGGCTGGCCACATGCAGAAGATTAAAGCAGGACCCCTACCTGTCCCCATACACAAAAATTAACTCCAAATGGATCAGAGACCTAAATGTAAAACCTCAA
>CAUYQG010150365.1:0-16271 GCA_963574415.1 Tarsius wallacei | reverse complement strand
CGGAATTACAGGCACTCACTACCATGCCCGGCTGATTTTTTGATTTATTGTAGAGATGAGGTCTCGCCAAGTTGCCCAGGTGGGTCTCGAACCCGCGGGCTCAGGCAATCCACTCACCTCAGCCTCCCAAAGCGTGGGATTACAGGCTGAGCCACCGAGCCCGGCTAAAATAATGGTTTTTAATGAATCAATTCTAAGAAGCTGGCCCAAGAAATAAGCTGTAATAACTGTATCATTATATCAACTCATCTTTAATCACTTTAGTCTTTCTTCATTAAAAAAAAAAAAGAACTGTGAGGGAGGGGAATTTAAACAACAAATGAATAGCCCCTCCAAGTAACCTCTATAGCAGAGGAGTTTGAGTCTTTTGGCAGAATGCATGCATATAGCTTTTGAAAGGGATGTTCTAAATTGTGAGGGGCCAATAATCTCAGCACTTTGGGAGGCCTAGGCGGATGAATTGCTTGAGCCCAGAAGTTCGAGACTAGCCTGAGCAACATAGTGAAGCCTTGTCTCCACAAAAAAAAAATCAAAAAAATTAGCCAGGCATGGTGTCGTGTGCCTGCTTGAGAGGCTGCCGGGGAAGGATCGCCTGACCCTAGGAGGTCAAGGCTTCGGTGAGCCATGACTACGCCACTGCACTCCAACCCGGGCAACAGAGAGAGACACTGGCTTAAAGAAGAACAAAATTGTGAAGGAGTTAGCTTAGGCCACTCCCTTCCAGACCCTGCAGTCTATAATTCTAGAACCCATAAAATCCAATTATGAGGAAGCATGAGCTGGATGAGTCCAACTTTAAGAGACAAAAGGCAGTTTTTTAACTGCCCTCTCCTGGAACAGGTACTGCGTCCCTCCCATTGCCCCATAATGTTCAACGTGTCTCAACACTCTCCTATGTCAACCCAACAGGTTCAGCAAGAAACATTCCTAAAATGAGCAGATAGAATAGGAAGCTGGATGTCAATCCTCACCCAGCCCATGGCCATTACACCCTTAAAAGCAGCACTTACACTTACCCTCTTCACAAGGTAGCCCTCCCTGATCCGCTTTGGTTCCATGTCAGATGGACAGACGGACAGAGGTTGCCCTCAGACCAGTCTTCTCAGCAACTCGCCTGCTCTGTAAGCCTGGGCAGGCGGTTGCGGGCTGCCTTTTCTGCAGTGGGACTCTTTCACAATTTCCCCTCTGCTGGCGGTCGCATGATCACATCCTCTTCCCCTCACTGAGGTGAAAGATCAGAATAAGGAACTGCAGAGCTAACCCACCTCATTCTTTGCTAATGTAGGAAACTCATCAAAAGTACAGTTGGGCGGAATATTTACCCAAGGTAAATCTTGATTACCATAAGGAAAAACATTCTCATAAGAAGAAAAAAAATGATGAAAGGAAGAGGAACATGAAAGTCTTGGTGGAAACTGTCCTGAGATTATTCTTGAGATCCTGGAAATGCCCAATAAAAATGCCAAGAAATTCAGAACCATCTGGTTTAGCATAACAGAGTGAACTAAGTGAATGCCTACTTCCTTCTATGCCAGGCACTGTACCAAGGGGTTTTCCAGCCTATCTAATTTAAATTAAATGCGTTCTCACAAGAAACCCCTAGGGAAAGTACAAGGTCTGACAAGCTCACGAACCCACCCTAGAAAAAGTGCTACAGGCTGGGCGCAGTGGCTCAAGTCTATAATCCTAGCACTTTGAGGGGCCGAGACAAGAGGATTGCCTGAGCCCTCGGGTTCAAGACCAGCTTGGACAACATGGTGAGACTTCGTTTCTACAATTAAAAAAAAAACTAGCCGAGTGTGGTAGCACACACCTGTAGTTTTGGCTACTTGGAAGGCTGAGGCGAAAGGGTTGCCGGAGCCCAGCGGATCGACGCTGGGGTGGCCATGAGTGTGCCACTGCACTCTAGCCTGGATGACAGAGTGAGGCTCCAACTCAAAAAAAAAAGTGCTACATACGTCATTGCTGAATATCACTATAGTCACCTTTGAAGTACTCCACTTGAGAAGCTATGTACCAATACCAGCACCCAGTCCACCTGTCAAAGCAATTTTAGAACTCTTTCTGGAATGGCCATCAGAGCTCTTGTCACAACAATGTCAGAGTTTGAATTAGAGCAATGAACAAACAGTAAATTTCTTGTTAAACTTGGCAAGAGTAGAATGAAATCAGGGACATGTTAGTCCAAGTTTATGAGGATAATGCCATGAAGAAAATGGCAGTGTACAAATGGATTAAACATTTTTCTGAGGGGACAGAAAGCATCAGCAATGAAGAGAGGTCAGGTGGCCAGTAACAAGCAGAACTGATTAAAACATTGCAAAAATTCATCAAATTGTGTGTCAAAATCATCAGACGACTATGGGAAGCATAGCAGACCAGGTAAACATCAATAGAGAAACAATTAGGAAAATCTTAACTGAAAATCTTGACATGAGAAACATGTTGCAAAAATGGTCCCAAATAAGCTCTTGTATCATGACAATGCACCAGCTCACACAGCACTGTCTGTGACAGAGTTTTTAACCAGTAAACAAATAACTGTATTGGAATCCCCTCCCTACTCATCTGATCTGGCCCCCAATGTCTTTTTTCTTTAATTGAAGATAAAGGAAATATTGAAAGGAAGACATTTTGATGACATTCAGGACGTCAAGGGTAATAGGATGACAGCTCTGATGGCAATTCCAGAAACAGTTTCAAAACTACTTTGATGGGCGGACTAGGTGCTGGCGATGGTGCATAGCTTCCCAAGGGGAGTACTTCGAAGTGATATTCAGTGATGAAGCATGTAACACTTTTTCTAGGATGAGTTTGTGAACTTAATTGTCAGCCCTCATATATTATTGCCCCTACCTTAGAGAAAGAAAACAAAAACAAAGACACCTCAAGCTCAGAGAAGAAGAGCAGTTGTCTCAAGGTGACACCACAGGTAAGAGATGAAACCTTAACTAGGGTGCTGTTGCCTCCCACTAGGCATAAGAACAGATATTCCACATTGAATGCTAATCCCACAATAGGCCTGTAAAAAGAAGTCCATAATCAAGCAGGTTTTTGAGAAACTGTATGTTATAGCCCCAGTATGGCAACTCCTTTCACAGATTAAGAAATTAAGATGCCGTGCCGCAGAAGTATTTCAAAAGAGAATTCTATAATGGTGTTTCCCAAACTTATTTGACCACAGAATTCTTTTTTTTTTTTTTGGTAAGCGTCTCACTCTGTCACTCAGGCTAGAGTATAGTGGCATAATCACAGCTCACCACAGCCTTGACTCCCTGGCCTTAGGTGATCCTTCTGCCTCAGGCTCCTGAGTATCTGGAACTACAGACACATGTCATTACACTTGGGTAATTTTTTTTTTTTTTTTTTTTGAGATTAGGTCTGGCTACATTTCTCAGGCTGGTCTAGAAATCCTGGGCTCAAGAAATCCACCCACCTCGGCCTCTTAAAGTGTTGGGATTACAGGCACGAGCCGCCATGCCTGGCCTGACCACAAAATTCTTTTTTGAGCAATTTCTATTAACCTTTTTGTAATAGCTTGAATTATCTTCCAAAACAGAAGTCCTGACCAGGCATGGTGGCCCACACCTTTAATCCCAGCACTTTGGGAGGTGGAAGTGAGAAGATTGATCCCCTGGTTCCAGGAGTTCTAGATTAGCCTGGGCAACTTGGAGAGACCACATCTCTACAATAAATCAAAAAATTAGCTAGGCATGGTGGCACACACCTGTAGTCCCAGCTACTTGGAAAACTGAGGCAGAAGGATCACCTGAGCCCAGTAGGCCAAGGCTCTGGTGGCCGTGGGTGTGCCACTGCACTCCAGCCTGGGTGCCAGAGTGAGACTCTGACTCCAAAAAAAAAAAAAAAAAAGGTTCTAACCCCTGATACCACCTTGTTTGGAAATAGAGTCATTGTAGATGTAATTAGTTAAGGTGAAGTCATGCTGGAGTAAGTAAGGTCATACTGGAGTAATCCAATATGACTGGTGTCATTATAAGAAAAGGAAAGAAATGTATAGAGAGAAAGCAGACACATGATGACAGAGGCAGAGACTGGAGTGATGCATTAGCAAGGTAAGGAACACCAAGTATTTATTGCCAGCCACCACCAGAAACTGGAAGAGGCAAGCAAGAATCCTCCCTTACAGCCATCATAGAGTCTGTGGGCCTGCTAAAACTTTGATTTCAGATGTCTAGCCTCTAGAACTGTGACACAATACATTTCTGTTGTGGTATCCAGTTTGTGGTACTTTGTTATGGCAGCCTTAGGAAGCAAATATAATTCTGAAAAACGAATATTCTATGGAACAAACGTTGAGAAATCTTAATCTGGCTATATGAAAATAAGCAAGTTACTTTGTTACTTTGTGCCTCAGTTTTCTCATCTGTAAAATGGGAACGATAACACCTATCCCATGGGGTCATTCTAAGATTAAGTAAGATATACATGTAAGTATTTAGAAGAATGTCTGAAAATTGTAAGTATCCATAAATATTAGTCATTCCTCATCTTGAAGGCAGGGCTCTATTATCCTAGGGCTGACCATTTTTTTATGAAAAATTCAAGTGAAATCATAGAAGTGATCCTAGGGCTAGATTTCTGACTAGTTCCCTTTCCTCATTATATCAGTCAGTAATTTTTACCAATGCTCTCTAATATAGGCAAATCGGAATTTATTGGAAGAGAATGGGGAGGGTCATAGGCTGAAAGAAAAATGAAGACGTGGGTCTCTGAAAGGAGAGGGACCAAGGCAGCTATGGGTTCCAGGAAGCAAGACACCAAGTTGAAAGAATTCCACCGATTTGGGGGCTCTATGATACTCTCCAGGGATCAGACCTCCGACTGGCCCAACATGACTTAGTGCTTCCGTCTCAGGTATCTGAAGGGAAGCCATGTGAACTGACAGCCCCACAGAATTGTGTTCGATGGGGGAAAGGGATTGTCCCCCAAAGTAAAAATCAAGGTGCAATGAATTGTGTAAGAGTGAAAGGTTCCTAGGCAGGCAAAGTCAGCAGACACCCATGAAGGCATCTGAGGAGCCAGGGAAGTTAGGAGAAGGAAGTTCTGCTCTTGAGGCTTTCTGAGAGCTTCGTGATTCTCACCCCTCCTCCCTCCCAGCTACAATTCTAGCCAGCAGTGACCTGTTTTCCACTTTCATTTTATGCTAATATGGGTTACATAACATTGTAGATCGCTTGCCATCTGTTTCTCATTGTACCAAAATTAATTAGAAATTATTAGAAGTATTGAGGGGTGGCAGTGGAGGAATCAATCTTTGATGACACCTGCCGGGCGTGGTGGCTCAGGTCTTTAACCAGCACTTTGGGAGGCAGAGGTGAGAGGATTGCTTGAGCCCAGTAGTTCAAGACCAGCCTGGGCAACATGGTGAGACTTCGTCTCTACAATAAATCAAAAAATTAGCCAACTGTAGTGGTGTGTGCCCATAGTCCCAGCTATTTGAAAGGCTGAGGCGGAAGGATCATCTGAGCCAAACAGATTGAGGCTGTGATCATGCTAAAACACTCCAGCCTGGGCGACAGAATGGGACTCTGACTCCAAAAAAAAAAAAAAAAAAAGATGACACCTGAGTAAACAGGAACTAATCAAAGGGTGATTTGTTGTATCTGATTCAAACAAGTATTTTGCTATGTCTGTACAGTCAATGGAAACCGTTTGTAGACCTACCAAGCATGATTTTATAGCGAAATTTATCTCCTTTTGTTTAATTAACTAAGTGATTTCTAACTTGGACTGTTTCCTCCCTTTGTCCTGGCATGATCAGAAGGCTTTAAAGAACAATTACTAAGAAATGCCATATTTTCAGGAGATGCCTATAGTAAAGTAAAATCACCCCTGTGTTCCGAATAATTCATTTCAAGAACCATAGTATCGAGGGCTTACTATGTGCTGGAATAGGTGTAGGGATGGAATAGATATAGGGTAAAAATGTCTTGCCACCAATGAACTTACCAAATTTGTGAATCTCCTGAACATCAACAGATTTAGAAGCTGCCATGCTTGCCCCACCCTCTCCTGCCACAGGTCATCACGCCTGCTAGCGACACCTAGTGGTCAGTAGAGGCAACACTCAATCAATCACTTCATTTAGGACTTCCCAGCAGTTTGAGTAAATTTTCTTCTGCTATGTCAGATCCCCTAACCGGACGAGATCAATAAAATCTCTTCCAATATCTTTCTTGTGTATGTGTCTAGGCTTACTTTTTAAAATCTGCTTCTGGCAGTGCTCGGTGGCACAGCCTGTAATTCCAGCCCAGGTCGAGGCTGCGGTGGCCGGGAGCGTGCCACCAAACTCCAGCCTGGGCCACGGAGTGAGACTCCAACTCAAAAACAAAAAAACAAAAACAAAAAAACCCTGCTTCTGTCACACATTTGATTAATAACCCTGGAAACATTCTCGTATTTCATTTTAATGCTACGAGGGAAAGTTAAGATTTTCGGATAACCAAAAATGATTACTGTGCTTCTCCAATGGAAAGCAATACATTGGTTACAGTCCACCCTTTTAGGTTATCTGTTTCTACAGAGTTTGTGCCTTTTCTTGTCTCAGAGTTATTTTACAACTTTGTAAATTGTGGATAAATGCAAATAATTCTTGTCTTTAGACAAGCATATAAATTATTTGATGAAGGTTCAGTAGATTCCCCTTACCCCACTCCCCCACTCCCCTCTCACGGAAAAAGCCAGTTTTGTTATCATTTGTAAATGGATTGCAACACTCCTTTGTTCCATATGAATTTGTCTTTGACCTCTCCTTTGAACCATTTGTGATATCTGACTGGTTTCCTCTTAAGTTCATGGTTTAAATAAAACTTAAATATGTTTTCACTGTATTATATGTACAAGTCATAACTTTACCTCTTTTAAAAAATGTGTTTTTTGTTATTGGTAACTCAAAAAATACCTTACATTTAGCTGAGAAGAGTCAGAATACTGCTCGTGCTAAGTATAAATTAGGGGAAAGGTGTCAAAACCTTTGAAGAGTCTGGGATTGGACCCCACTTGCAAGCTAACAAGTCAACTGGCCAGTTTCATGAATGCTCAGAGAACACACAAGACCTCTGGACTTTCGGATGAGATAAAGGACTTTGCTACTCACAGCACAGTAAACAGGATGAGCTGTATGCTGGTATTGGTTCCTCTTGGCCCTGAGTGCTATTAAGTGCAAACTGGAGCAGCCCAGTTAGATGTTTCATAAACAGAGGATTTGCATCACAGCTGAGGAACCCTAAGGTTAGAGAACATGAATCTTTAGTAATGGGTTACAAGCAAACCTGCCCAGAGAGGGAAACATTCTCTGTGTTACACTGAACAGTAAATGAATCTGCCCTTTTCTCTGGAAGGAGACACTGTATCTTCACTGCTGTTGTTCACTATACAAGCAACCATAAAAAGAGTGTGCCTCTACTTGCAAGTTGTACAGAAACACAGGAAGAGATCCATGAAGAATTATTTCCCAATCAAAGAAGAGTGTCTAATTTACTTGAACTCATCAGGGAATATCTAGTTGGTATCCTATGGGCTTCCTATTCAAGATGGGGAACCAACTTCATGTATTGAGCAACTCTCTTGTAACAGACACACAAATTCATATAGACATGAATTAAAAATATATCAAAGTGTGTGTGTGTATATATATATATACATATATATATATCCATTTGCTCCAAATAAAGCATTTCACACTTACATTTTCTTGCTCTGTCAGCTGAGAGAACCCGGAAGCAACAACACCCTGGTAGCAATAAGCACGCTTCGCTCCTAGATTATGATTATTAACAATGTTCTCCAGGATAAGGAACTAGGGGTCTTGAGAAGCATAGATGATTCTAGGATTTTAGCAGGAAATATGTAAGATGACCCTGAAGCATCTTGTAGTACCAGAAAGCAAGAAAGTGCCAAAATGTTTAATTTAAAAACCAAAATAAATAAGTAAATAAAGCCATAATGATAGGTTACGCCAAGGGGGACCGAAGAGTCAACTGCAAGAGTTCCCAGTGGCCAGAGCTGTAAAAAATTTAGCAAAAAAATGAGGTAGCATTGGATTGTATCTCAAGTATAAAAATAAATGAATGAGTGATCGAATAAATAAATAAGTGAGAGAGAATAGACAAATCTATTTTAAGATTCCAAGAATTCCAAATAATGTATTAAGATACTCCAGTCTCAAGGGGATAGAGCATAAATCCTCACTCCTTGATTGTAGGCTGCATATAGTCATGTTTCAAAGAGTGCAGTACGGAAAGAAAGAAAAAAAAAGGAGGTTTGTGGTGGAGAAACTCAACAAACAGTATCTCAGCTAGAGCCAGGTGGTCAAGGTTAGCATCGATGGTCATAAATCAGCTTATAGTATGTGCCCTTGATATCTAATTATGAGGAAAATGCTAGACCAATCCCTAGTTAAGTGACATTCTACAAAATACCTGAACAGTGCTCATCAAACCTTCCATGGTCTTTAAAACCAAAGGAAGTCTGAGTAGCTGTCGCAGCCCAAAGGAGACGATGAAGGAGACATGATGATAAAGCGGAATGCGGAATCCTGGATGGGATCCCAGATCAGAGAAAGGACTTCAGGGGAAAAACTAAGTAAACCTAAAGAACGTATGGACTTTTAATTAATACATGCATGAATACTGAATAATTGTTAATAGTAATATGCTACATTAATGTAAATGTTAATAAGAGAAACTGGGTAGGGGGTATATGGGAACTTTGCTATCTTAATTTTTCTGTCAAACTAAAATCACTCTAAGATAAAAAGGCAATTTAATAAAAATAAAGCATTTCTAATTGTCCATCTTTCCATCTTCTTAATTTTCATCACGTGCAGATGGAGAGTCTGATGCAACCATTTCCATATTGTTAAATTCACATTTCATTTGTTCAGCAAGGCTTTAAATTAAGTAAGAATTGTTTCTGCAGTGGGACCTCTGTTTGGTCCATTCTCCTCTCCCCCTAAGGATTATGGAGGTATAGAAGACTGCTTTTTAAAGGATGGGACTTTGTTAAGTTCAAGATTTTAATTCAGGGTATAACTCTCTGGTTGTCTCAAGATGGAGAGCATTTGGATTTCAGATTTTTTTAAATGTTGTTAAATAAAAGTATAACACCACCAATGATAACCAAAAACTAAGAGAATGGATCCTCTGAAAGAATCCCATCAGTGCTAGAAGGTGGATGGGGGCCAAGTGCCAATCCTGCCAGGATATCTGGAGAAGTGCAGCAGGCCGAGCGCACAGACCCAAGTTGCTGGACACTTACTGCTAGCTCACACTTAGACAACAGACCATCTGAAGGAAGAGCGTGGCTATTCTGCCTGCGAATGAAGGCAATTGCTCTAATGAAATGGCGTCTAGCAGGAGCTGCAGGTTTACTAACACAATGGGTGTCATGGGGGCAATTGAAGGCTGAGATCCAAGCTGCATCTCACTAGCCCCCAGCCCTGCACTCTAGCACAAGTCAAGACTGCCCTGGGGAGGAGGTGACTTTTCTTTTGTGCAGTTGTAACCTCCTCCAGTTGGGTACTGTGGTCATGGGGTTTCTCCTGCCCAGACATAATGAATCTGAAATCTGCCCTACTTTCTTTGTTTTGTTTGGGCCTGAATGTTATGAACAGGAGCAGAAGTTACCTCAATTCGAACACTGAAATATATACAAGCTGGGCATGGTGGCTCATGCCTGGAATCTCAGCACTTTGGGAGGTGGAGACCAGAGACTTGACTGAGCTCAGGGTTTTGAGACCAGCCTGAGCAACATGGTGAGACCTCATCTCTACAATCAATCAAAAAATTAGCCAGTCGTGGTGGCACATGCCTGTGGTTCCAGCTACTTGGAAGACTGAGGCAGAAGAAACACCTGAGCCCTGCAGGTCAAGGTTGCAGTGGCCGTGAGCGTGCTACTGCACTCCAGCCTGGGTGACAGAGTGAGACTACTACTCAAGAAAAAGAAAGAAAGAAAGAAATATATAGATCCCTCTCTTGAAGGACAACAAACAAAAAAAATCAGCAGACGTTAAAAGATTTGATAGCTTCAAATAAACACATTCATGAAGGAACTGGATGCAATCATAAAGTCTTTTTTTTTTTTTTTTCCTCAACACTCACTATTCTCCCTATCACTTCTTTCTGTCAGTTGAATAAAATCTTGGGCAGGTTTCACATATTTTCTAATAACACCTAGCTTTAAAAAAAAATCAAAATCAGGCTAACAATTACAAAACTTTAGCCCAGCATGATGTGAACACTACAATTATTTTCTAAAAGGTTTACAATGTTTCCTCACGCCCGGTTTGAAACCTGAAGTAGAGGGGAAAGCTTACCACTGCTTCTTCGTCCTAGCCAGTTCCCATTTGCTAGGTCTGGTCTTATGGTCTCTCCAAGGTAGAAAAGGAAAGATACTTCACCAGGTCTGTCTCTGGAGTAGTTCCAGTGGCTGAGGGGAAGGAAGAGTCTATTAGGCTTTGTGCATTTCTATACATCACTATAACATAATATGAAAAATTAATCTTTTCATGGTAATTTAAGGGACCATGAAGATGCCTTACAGTGCAGATTCCTTCTAAGTGGCCCCACTCAATCAGTTACCCAAGGTCCATGGGCCACAAGGGCCTGCTCTGAACTAGGTGTTACCTGGTGGGCTCAGCCACTGACCGGCATGGGTGCCCATGCATGGCTGAGGCATTATAGCTGGCTCTTTCCCTTGTCTCCTGGGATGTTGGTGCTAGTTCTGCTATCAGAAACTAATGATGACAAGCCCCTGGATGAGGACAAGGTGGCCCTTCCACTCCCCCTCAGTCTCTGGAGTAGTCCCAGCAGGCAAACTCTATAAGAAGTGTTGGTCCTCTTGGACAGGATTTTTTTTTTTTTTTTTAGTTGAAGTCTCACTCTGTTTCCCAGACTGGAGTGCAGTGGCACATTCACAGCCACCGCAGCCACAACCTGCTAGGCTCAGGCGATCCTTCCATTTCAGCCTCCCGAGTAGCTGGAACTACAGGAACACAACACAACACCCAGCTAATTTTTTGTAGAGATGGGGGTCTTGCTATGTTGCCTAGGCTAGTCTCGAACTCCTGGGCTCAAACGATCCTCCTGCCTTGCCCTCCCAATGTGTTGGAATTACAGGTGTGAGTTACGGTGTCCAGCCTAGGATCTTTTTTTAAGCCAACCCCAGGCAGGCTTCTCTCAAGGGGTCTGCATCTGGCCCCATGATCCAAGCTCCCAGGCCTTCAGCAGTGGGAGTGTAGATCTTTCAACTCTGTGTACGGCCTCCCTTCTTTAAATCCTCCAGGTTGGTGGCACTCTGAAAGTCACCTGAAACCTTCCTCACATGCTCTGAGGTAAGGGGAGCATGTCCTCCCCTCTCAAATAGGGAGAAGCAGAGGAGGGGGAATATAGCACATTGACCAGGTTCCAAAGAAATTCTCTCTGCAACTGTTACAATCTTAACATGTAGCAGGAACCCAGTACTTGACTGATCTAGTAGAATCTTTTTACCCTTTTGCCAAGTCCTATGTGAATAATATATTTTTTTTAATGTAGAGACAAGGTCTGACTATGTTGGTCAGGCTCATCTCAAGCTCCTGGCCTTAAGTGATTCTCCTGCCTTGACCTCCCGAATTGGTGGTTGGAATCCCCAAACCCTGTCAATCGTGATGGAGAATGGTTTAATAAACTGGTCTACAGCCATGGTCTGTGGGTCACAATCCCCTCCCCACCTGTTTTGGTAAGAACCATGAAAGAAGAATGGTTTTTCCATTATTAAATGGTTTTTAAAAATCAAAAGATTTTTATTTTATCTATGGCCGTTTTCACACTACAAGTGCAGAGTTGAGTAGTTGTGACAGCAAACACATGACCCACAAAGTCTAAAATATTTACTATTGTGCCTTTTACAGAAAAAGTGTGCTGACCCTGATATAGAACCTTACCTGGAATGTAAAGGTATTTGACACCAGGGAGTTCCTTCCTGGCTTGGAGCCTTTGGCAAAACTCCAAGATCTGGTTCAACATGTGATTAGAAATTCAATAGTTTAAAAGAAGAGCAGAATAGAGCTACTGAAAACCCAGTTGATGAATCAGAATATCAGCTACAAAAACTGGAAAGTATACAATTATATAGCATATATATATATAGGACAAGTCATGCACAATTTGGGAGACCATGGCAAGAGGATTACTTGAGCCCAGTAGTTCAAGACCAGCCTGGGCCACATAGCTAAACTTTACAAAAAAATCAAAAAATTAGCCAGGCATGGTGATGCATGCCTGTAGTCCCAACTACTCGGGAGGCTGAGGCAGAAGCATCACCTGAACCCAGGAGGTCGAGGCTGTGGTGAGCTGTGATTGTGCCACTGCACTCCAATCTGGGTGACAGAGTGAGAACCTGACTCAAAAAATAAAAATGAAATAAAGACTTGAAGTATGTGAGCAAATCAAAAAATTAATAAAAAATAACCCTAACTATTTGCAGGAAGGAATGTCAGTAAGAAGCCCATTTTCTGATACATGGAGTGTGGTCTGTGGCAAATATATATATTTGACAGTCTGTATATGGAGGAATTGATCCCCACTCTCTCCCAGCTAGCAGAGTCTGGTGACCTGGTGAGTAGAGTAGAAGGTGGGGAGATTTACTTTGTAGAACAATGGTTCTCGAACAGCACCAGCCCGAGGAACCTGAAGGGCTTTGGTTTTTGCGGGTTCTATTTCTTGACATTTGCCAGTTAGAAATTTAAAACTAAGATCTTAAAAAGTTATTCACTTACTCATTTTTTAAAATGATAATAATAACCCATTACAAGTGAACATAAATAACATTTCTTGATGGAAAATGCTTTGTTTTCCAAAACAAACAGACAAAAAAAGCTTAGTAATGAGTGACACTATTTCACATTTTGTAAAGCCTTTTAATGTGTAGCTAAATAAAACACACTAGATTGTCATGGCTGCTTCTGTGTTTGATCTGTTGTGATATGTTGTTGTGGTTGGAGTCAATGAAAAAAATATGACCTAACACAGATATGGAAAAGAAAGCAGTAGTTTATTTTTCTTTTCTTTCCTTTTTTTAATGTTGAAGATGTGTGGTACAATTCAGGATTCGTTATACAAATGTTCATTAGGCAGGTACCCTTGTTGATGAGGTGTGCACACCCCCACCCCTGGTAGTTTCCCACTATGAAAGCAGTATTTTAATAGTCTTTTTAGATAATTGTGTATATTCTTACAAACCACACCAAGACTCAAGAAGTTTTTTAAAAAGTAGCTGTGATGTAAAATTTGGAGCCATATCAATAAACTTCTGGTACTCTGTTATATTAAAATCATTGATGCACCTTGCCCTTTCTTTTTTTTGAGTTGGAGTCTCACTCTGTCGCCCACTGGAGTGCAGTGGCCACTCCCGGCCACCACAGCCTCAACCTGCTGGGCTCCATCGATCCTTCCACCTCATCCTTCCAAGTAGCTGGAACTATAGGCGTGCGCTACCACGCCTGGCTGATTTTTGATTTACTGTAGAGATGAGGTCTCGCCAAGTTGCCCAGGCAGGTCTCGAACCCGCGGTCTCAAGCAATCCACTCACCTTAGCCTCCCAAAGTGCGGGATTACAGGCTAAGCCACCGAGCCCGGCTGCACCTTGCACTTTGAATAGATTTGTTATCCCTGCACAATTTGGTAACATCATGTGTTGTTCTTTTTTTTTTTTTTTTTTGTTGTAGTCTCACTATGTCGCCCAGGCTGAGTGCAGTGGCATACTCACAGTCACACCAGTGTTGATCTGCTGGGCTCCACTGATCCTTTGGCCTCCGCCTTCCAAGTAGCTAGAACTATAGGCATCACTACCATGCTCAGCTAATTTTTTTTTTTTTTTTTTTTATTGTAGAGATGAGGTCATGGCAAGTTGCCCGGGCTGGTCTCGAACACGGGGGCTCAGGCAATCCACTCACCTCAGCCTTCCAAAGTGCTGGGATTACAGGCTAAGCCACCAAGCCCAGTCTGTGTTAATCATTTTTTAAGAGATGGTGGCCTTGCTATGTTGCCCACGCTGGTCTCAAACTCCTGGCCTCAAATGATCCTCCTGCCTTGGTCTTCCAAAGTGCTGGGAATACAGGCGTAAGCCACTGCACCTGGCCAGATGTGAGTAGTGAATGATGAATGGTTTAACACACAGTCCATCAAATTATACAGATCTTCCAGATGTTGGTAATTTATTCTACGATATTTTAAAATTTACATCTAAAAAATATTATCACCTGTCTCATCAAAATAATCTTAATTTTTTGGGAAACTGTCAAAATTATGGTAGCAGGTAATAGTTTTTCAAAATTCAAATTTTCATTAGAAAATTATAGACCTAATGAGTTATATCATTGGCAACTAATACCATTAGTATTAGTAGCAAGATTAATTTATTCATTTTTAAGAAAATGTCTACCAAATAGTACTCAAGTCTGAATAACCAACTTGTCAATCATTCTTTCAGGTAAATATTGTGTTTCCACAGAAAGTGGCTAGCTTAGCTCACAGTTCCAAGAATCACACAAGTTATTTTCCTTGAGACACTCATACAGAATATTGAAAAGACGTGCACTCAAGAGTAAAAATTTAATAAAATTAGTAACTTTTCCTGCCTCATCAAGGACATTTTGAAGTATACTGGGTTTTTTATGCTGACTAAATCATGGTGAAAAATACACAGCGACTGCCTTGATTCACCATTTTTTTCTGCACCATCAGAGCACATGTCCACATAGTTTTAAAAGGCAAATAACATCTTAATGTTATTATGAAGATAGGTTTCACCTTACAAACCTCAGAGACCCCCAAGGACTTGTGGACCACACTTTGAGAACTGCTCATTTTAGAGATATTCAACAAGAGACCACCATCATAGCTAAAAAATGAAGATGAAGCACATGCTGAAAACAGAGGGAGAAAGTCTGCATACCAAACAGTGAGATGGTAAGCTCACCCCTTCTTCTTGAGTCCAGCATGTTGGCAGTCAGACCAATACCCATCCAGAATGTGGTTAGGGGAAATGACCATCAGATATGGACATTGAGGAGATCTTCAACAAACAGATCTCTGCCCAGCCAGCTGCTGGGAGCAAGATAAGTTAAAAAGTTCCACCCAAGCATCAGTAAGACTTTTAGTGCCTTTTTATGAATATGAATGGCATCAAAAGATAACCAGGCACAGGAAGAGGAACGTTACAAGGAAACCAGAAATGAAAACAAGCAAAACAAAAAGAACTGTGTGAAAAGAACAATGGAAAAGCAAAGAAAAATATTTACCCTGATTAATAACCTCAGAGAGTTATGAGACTATATTGCACAAGAACTGGAAGCAAAGTATTATAAAATACATCCTTCTGTAACTTTCTTTCTTTCTTTTTCTTTCTTTTTCCTTCCTTTCTGTCTCACTCTGTCACCCAGGCTAAAGTGCAATGACACACTCACAGCCACCCCAACGTCGACATGCCGGGCTCCAGCGATCCTTCTACCTCAGCCTTCCAAGTAGCCAGAACAACAGGCGCACACTACCATGCCTGGCTAATTTTTGACTTTTTGTAGAGACGAGGTCTCGCCAACTTGCCCAGGCTGGTCTCAAACCCGCGGGCTCAAGCAGTCCACTCGCCTCAGCCTCCCAAAGTGCTCGGATTACAGGCTGGACCACTAAGCCCCGCCAATAACTTGCTTTCACTCCCCAGTATTATCTAAAACTCAAACATCACATGCATCCTGCTGACACATACAGCTGTATGCACATTCGTTCACTTACACCTCTAGATAGGATTTGTGAATATACCTGAATTGATTGGTAATTCTTCTGCTAATAGACATGCAAGGTATTTCCAGTTCTTTGTTTTTACAAGCAATGATCCTGTGAACCTTGGATACTTGCCTTCTTTTCTTGTCCTCACTTAAGTGGGGATATGCTGAGGACTGGAACTGCTGGATCATATTTTATAAGATAAGACCAAATTGTTTTACAAAATTTACAGATTCTAGTTGCTCCTCATTTCTGTCAACAATTAGTATGGTCAGACTTAAATTCTTGCCAGTCTAATGGACATAAAAGTGTCTCATGTTTTTTTTTTTGAGTTGAAGTCTCACTCTGTCGCCCAGACTGGAGTGCAGTGGCCGCTCCCAGCCACCGCAGCCTCGGCCTGCTGGGCTCCGGCGATCCTTCTGTCTCAGCCTTCCAAGTAGCTGGAACTACAGGCGCGCGCTACCACGCCCGGCTGATTTTTTGATTTATTGT
>CAUYQG010150363.1:0-23046 GCA_963574415.1 Tarsius wallacei | reverse complement strand
ACAGATTTAACGCAATACCCATCAAATTACCAGCAAGATTCTTCTCAGACCTAGAAAAAACAATACAGGAATTCATATGGAAACACAAATGACCAAGAATAGCCACAACAATCCTTAGCAAAAAAAAACCAAAGCAGGTGGTATCACATTACTAGACTTCAAACTTTACTACAAAGCTACAATAATCAAAACAGCTTGGTATTGGTACAGGAACAGGCATATAGACCAATGGAATAGAATTGAGATTCCAGAAGCAAAGCCTCAATTCCTCAACCAACTCATCTTCGACAAAGCCTCCACCACCTACCACTGGGGAGAGGAAAACCTATTCAGTAAATGGTGCTGGGAAAACTGGCTGACCACATGCAGAAGATTGAAACAGGACCCCTACCTAACACTATCCAAAAAAAATCAACTCTAAATGGATCAAAGACCTAAATGTAAAACCTCAAACTATGAAAAATGCTGGAGACACACTTATGGAAATTGGAATAGGCAGCCAAATTCTGATTAAAACCCTAAATACCCACGCCTTAAGAGATAAGATTGATAAGTGGGACCTCATCAAACTGAAAAGCTTCTGCAAAGCAAAAGAAACCATCAAGAGTGGGAAGACAGCCCACAGAATAGGAAAAAATTTGCCAACTGTATATCTGACAAAGGCCTAACATCCAGAATCTACAAGGAAATCAAACATGCCAAAAGGAAAAAAACAAACAGCCCTATTAAAAAGCGGGCAAGCCGGGCTCGGTGGCTCAGCCTGTAATCCCGCGCCTTAGGCTGAGGTGAGTGGATTGCCTGAGCTTGCGGGTTCGAGACCCGCCTGGGCCACTTGGCGAGACCTCGTCTCTACAATAAATCAAAAGCTAGCCGGGCGTGGTAGCGTGCGCCTGTAATTCCAGCTACTCGGAAGGCTGAGGTGGAAGGATCGCCGGAGCCCAGCAGGTCGAGGCTGCGGTGACTGGGAGTGGCCACTGCACTCCAGTCTGGGCAACAGAGTAAGACTCCGACTCAAAAAAAAAAAAAAAAAAAAGCGGGCAAAAGACATGAAATAGACACTTCTCAAAAGAAGACATACGAGCAGCCAACAGATAAATGAAAAAGGCTCAGCCTCACCCATCATCAAAAAAGGAAATTGTTCTACACTGTTGGTGGGAGTGTAAACTAATACGATCTCTGTGGAAAGCATTGTGGCTATTCCTAAAAGATCTAAAAATTGATCCTCCATACGACATAGCAACCCCCCTTATGGGAATATATCCAGAGGAACTCAAATCATTCTATAAAAAAGATGCCTGCACAAGCATGTTTATTTATTGCAGCATTATTCATAATAACAAAAACATGGAATCAGCTGTGCTGCCTATTGAAAGTTGACTGGATTTAAAAATGTGGTGCATATACACGATGAAATATCATGCAGCCATAAAGAAGGACAGAATTATGGACTTTGCAGCAACTTGGATGTATTTAGAGTCTATAATACTCAGTGATCTATCACAGAAACAAAGAATTGGGTAACACATGTTCTCACTCATAAGCAGACCCTGAACATTTATCATAATGCTATAAAAAAGTCATTGGCAGTAGCAGCACACTGCCAGTGGAGGGGGCACATAGCATCAATAAGCATACCTGATCTCAAAACAGGGGACCAAAGGGAGGCCCAAACTTTACCTGTACGGTGACCATTTATCTACTTAATCCTGAATTATATCCCACATCTTTAAGATAAAACAAAACAAAACACAACAAAACAAAACAGCACACCCAGAAAAAGAGCTCTCACTAGACACTGAATCTTTGGCAGTCTTATCTTGGGTTTCCCAGCCTTCAGCACTGTGGGAAACAAATGTTTGTTGTTTAAGCCACTCAGTCTATGATGTTTTGTTATAGCAGCTCAATGTTTAAGACACTTATACAGAAACTCTTCACCATACTCAATCGATGAGTATTTCAAGTCCTAATTTTGCCTGTGTTTTATAACACAGTAAACCTATAGGAAATAATGATGTAGATTCCATGAATAATCTCACCATAAAATTAGTTCTAGCAAGATCTTACTATTCATTTCTAGCCTTAGATCTGTGAGACGCTTTCTTTAAGAACAAAGCTGGTGTCCACTGAAAATCCAAGGAATAGCTAATGGTTAGAAGTGGAAACTATCGCTAATAGGAAAGATGTGCTCATTTGTTTCATTTGAGGAGGCATAAACTCCAAGTAATTACCACTTCTCCAATTCCACTTGACAAGGAGAGTGTCTAATCATCATTAATTCCTTTCGTGTATGCATTGTGGCACTAGCTCTGTGATGAGCGTGCTTGGAATTAATCTGAATGTAATGTGGCATCCTTGCTGTTTAGCATTGGTTAGTTTCCTCTCTGGAAACTACAAGCCCATAGTATACTTTCTATGCAAATGTGTAACATGGATGAAACAGACTTGGCATCTGCCTTTTAGTAGGAGCTGGAAGATGCCATAAACCAAATTTCCACAATATTCTGTGACCAGAGGAAGTCCCTTGTGCATCCTGAGAACTGCATCCTCCCGTCCTTATGAATAAAGACGGGATGAGGTGGGAAGAAGGCACCTGATACCTGGGGCCAATGGGAAGGCAGACAGGCATGCTTGGTTTTTCTTGCCAGAGCCGTGCCCTCTCAAGTTGATCTTGTGGGATCAAGAGAATGATGTAACGTGCCTATTAACAGGTATAAATTCAGCTAATGTGATAACGACTGTCTGCCAGTCCTTTTAGGAAATTATACCAAGACAAACATAGAGTTGGTTTTTAGTAGAACCTTCTGGCAACAAATGATGATTCATGTTCATGTGCAATTTCATCAACTGTGGGTTTGTTGCCATCTTCATGCATCCTCCTTATGTATTTGCATTATTCCTTGTTTTTATTAGCCTTGTTTTATTTTAGACTGAGCAATTTTGTATGCTTACTGACTCAACATTTTCCCAATGAAGAAAGATATCAGGGCAGACACTTTCAAGGTTAGCCTCTCAGGCATCAAGGGGAGAATAATTCCCTCAGCCTCCATCAGGTAGTTTCCTGGGTTTATTCTTCTTTGCACATACTGGCCTCCGAAACCACCCTGACTTCTCTTTGCATAACTGGGGAATCTTGCTCTTTCTTTAGAAATCTCTGTGAAGGCCTCCTTGCCCTCCTGAATATCTATTCATTCAGAAGATATATAAAACTGTACAACAGGTACTTGGTGAGATCCTGGGGATATGGTGGTTAGTGTAGCAGGCTCAGTGCCTGCCCTCCTGGAACTTGAGGGTGTGAAAACATAAGTAAATAAATAAATACAAATGATTTGAAACAGTAGTAGGTAATATAAAAGTAATGAGATGCTATAAAGATAATGAAATGCTAAACTGGAAATCACAGGGGGCCTCCTTGAGGAGGTGACTTGTAATCTGATGCTTGGAGGATGATTAGGAGCCCTCCATCCCTAGGGTAAGGGCAAGAACATTTCAGACTCGGAGAAAGCAGGAGAAAGGAGCTTAGCAAGTTTGAGCAATGGAAGAAAGCCAACGGGACAGGAAAGAGTATGGATTAATGACTCCTGGTCTGTGCCTTCAAACAAGTTTTGTCAAACTTCTAAAGAAAGGCAGTCATAGTTCCTTAAGTTGGACATTTGGCTGTTTGTCTCTTGTCTCTGTGTTCAAATCATCTGGCATTTATCTGGCAACACTTGGTGACCTTTGGCATGGAGTAGGTACACTGCATATGTTTTTGGACAGAGGAGTCAATGATGCAATCATCTTGTTTTGGCTGGATACCCATTGTGTGCCTCCTTATGAGTTGTTACTTGTGAAGAGTGCAGTGGGTTTTACAGGTCCTCCAGGCGATGGCATCGAGGGGCTGTGGTTCCAGAGTTTCTGAGAGCTAGGGTCTTCTCTGGGATTTTCCCCAGGCACAGAATTGCCCAGACTGTGTCTTATTGTTGGTGTGTTGATATTTCCACCTGCAATCTTTGCTCTGGTCGATTCTGATTGCTTGGATAACTTTGGCTTAATGATGTAAATTAATTCCAGTAATTAGATATATCAGGTTTTGAGGCTAGAACAGACATGGAGATCTGATTGCTTAGATAACTTTGCGTCTTGATTGGGCTAGTCCAGCCTTCTCATTTTAGGAGGACCACAGGGGTAAAGTAACATATCAAAGGTCACAAAGGAGACAACAGCAAGACTGAGACTAGCAAGCAGGTGTGGCCTTTTGTTCCCCGGTTTTGCTATGGCCTCCTATGAAGCCTCAAATCCCTACCCCTTGGTGTTTTTCCCACAAAGGGGTAGGGAAAGGAGGGGGGCTTGGGCACTGGAATCAGGCTGCCTCTGTGTAGATCCCAGCTTCACCAACTATGCTTGGTTGCGGTATTGAGCAATGCCTCCTTTTCCCTATCTACAAAGTGGAATAATAGCGAAATGTATCTTTTAATGCAATGATAATTAAACAAAATAATTCAGACAAAGAACCTAATACCTAATAGGACCATAAATGCCGGCTATTGTTACTATCCTTCCTCCGAACACTATTCTGGAGACATCAAATAGTTTCAACAGTCCTTTCCTCTGCTCACGCAGTTAAGTATTTTTTTCCTGTTGGCTACTGAACTGCATTTTATTTGTCCATCTCTCCCTGAGCAAACGTCTCTACTGTTGGTGAAATTATAAATCCCAAGCTATTGTTTCCTTATTATATTTGTGGAGACAATGCCACAATGCTTATGATGTGTTCTTGCTTAACACTATAGAGTTGGAAGGAGGCTTATTGTGATTAGAGAAGTTAATTAGTCATGTACCAGCAATGTAAGTGACATGGAGGGGAAGGGGCCTCTATGGGGAGAAAAATGGCTTGAATTGTGGCCTTGAAGATAAAATTATAAATGAGACAAGGGATTTACATGCATAAAATCTTTATAAAGAGAAATTGAAAAAATGTGATTGGAAATGAAAAGATTTGAAATGACTTCAGTTGTCTAAGTTAAACACTATGCATCATGTCTTATACTTATCAGGTATTTAATAGTGGTTAAAATGGATGGATAGATGGGTGGACAGCAGGTGGATGGATGGATTGACAGGTGGGCATGTAGAAAGGTGGACAGTTGGATGCATAGGTAGGTGGATGGGTTTGTGGTTGAGTAGATTTATATGTGGACAGATGCGGGTAGATAGATGAAAGGGCTTGTAGGTGGGTGGATGGATTAAAACAAAGGGATCACCTGATTTTTTTAATATTAACTCACCTGGAGCTCCACTCCTCTGTCTGTGTCACTGCTTATGGTAGTTGATTTTATGTGTCCACTTGATTGTGCTAAGGGATACCCAAATAACTGGCAAAACCATCTATCTGGGTGTGTCTATGAAAGTGTTTCTGGAAAAGATCAGCCTATGAATCAGTAAATTGAGTAAAGAAGACCCACTCTCACCAATGAGGGTGTTCTAACACATCGAGGACTCAAACAGAACAAAAATGGGGAGGAAGAGCAAATTCTCTCTCTCTCCTTGAGAGATAATATCCATCTTCTTCTGTTCTTGAACACTGGTTCTGCCTTCTTTGTTCTCAAGGCCTTCAGACTTGGACTGAACTACACCACTGGCTTTCCTGGTTCTCCAGGTTGCAGAAGACAGAATGTGGGACTTCTTAACTTCCAAAATCACACGATCCAATTCCCATAATAAATCTCCTCTTACACATCTATATATAACCTATTGTTTCTGTTTCTTTGGATAACTCTGACTAATACACACCTAACATACCACTCTACACTGTCTGAGCGACCTGAGGAGGAGGCTGTGAGTACCACTGAGTACCCACCTGCTTCCAGGAGAGCATCAGGTCTTATTTACGCTGTCATGCACTGCAGTCCTGTATACCTCAGACACCACCAGAACTGTAGGCCTCCAGGTGAACCACTGCCATTCTGATTTTTATGTTGGACTGACTGAAGTTTAACCTAGTTTTCCACCTCTCCTGTCTCCCAGCTTTTCCACTGGACTATTTGAGACACAGAAGCAACCATCAGCAAAACTCCATATAGCACAGCCTCTTCTATGAACATTTCTCTCACACTCTTACACTAATAGAAATTAAGCTGTGCCCTGAGTATTCAGCTTCCTCTACAGCCCTCTCAATAGTGGGCTGTTTTTCATATTTTTCTTAGCATGTTTTGCAGAGCCCAAAAAAGGGTTAGGTGTCTTCCTTGCTTCAGTTGGTGACTTGGCCCTACCCCACTTCAAAATACCAGATTCTTGCAAGCTCCATCGTCAGGGTCGGTCTCCTGCTGCCCCTCATTGCCGTGATCATCTTCTGATTCTGGGTCTCCCTCTCCTGTATTCTTCTTCATTCATTACTAATCTCAGCATGTAATCATCTTAGCTAACACTTGAATAGTGTTTCCTATATTCCAGGTACTCTTCTACATTAGTTTATTTTCACAGCAACTTTTTAGGGTCTTATTATCTCCCACTTTAAAGACAAGGAAGCTGAGGCATAGACAGGCTTAGCAATATGTCCAAAGTGATACTTTGCTAGTAATTGGTGAAGCCAGGATTTGAACCCAGATAGCCTGGCTTATTGTTTTCCTTATATTCAAATACTTTTGTCATAGTTCTTAACCATTTTAATAGTGTTTTCTAATGGAATGTCCTACAATGAGAGAAAAGTTTAGTAACTGTGCTGTCCAGCACAGAAGTCACTAGCCACACTTAATGTGAGTTATTTTAAATTTGGGTAGCCACAACTGGCAAGTGGCTAACATACTGGAGAGCACGCCTCCAAATTCGTCCAATGCCTGGATTTTTAGTTCCTTGTCATCCTTGTGTCTGATAGCCATTACTCCCATGCTGTATGAGGCCTATGATGCCTAAGGTTGTACTTTAGTTCGTGTTTCCATTGAAAATTCATTAACTCCAAAGTCTTGAATTCAAGCATCTCAGCCTGTGACCCACATTGCCTATACTTCCAGGGTACTGCCACTCACTTCTACTATTTTTAACATGATCCACACCTTTTATTCATTTACTTTGCTGTATTTTCACTGCCTGCATCGGTCAGGGCTCTCCAGGGAAACAGAACCAATAGAAGATATAGGTATATAAGGAGATTTATCATAGGAATTGGATCACATGATTATAGAGGTTCAAAGGTCCTTTGATATGTCATTTGCAAGCTAGAGAGCCTGGAAAGCTGGTGGTGTAATTTAGTCTAAGTTGAAAGGCCTGAGAACCGGGGTGGATTTTGGTGGAGGTTACTGGTATAAGCCCTAGAGTCCAAAGGGTGAGAGAATCAGGGGCTACAATGTCTGAAGGCAGGGAAAGATGGATGTCCTAGCTTAAGAAAAAAGAAAATTTGCTCTTCCTCCTTCTTTTTGTTCAATTTGGGACTCAGATTGTATGATGCACCCATGTTGGTGAGCGTGATCTTCTCTACTCACTCTGCTGATCCAAAGGCTAATCTCTTCCAGAAATATCCTAATGGACACGCCAAGAAATAATGTTTTTCTGGCTATCTGCGTATCCCTTAGCCCAATCAGGTGGACATATAATATTAACTATCATACTGCCCAATGTCCCTCATGTGCACACTTCTCAGCTAGCTTAGAGATGAGATGACCCATAACTACAATTATGCTTTACAGAGGTTTTTGACTGTGTATCTAATGGCATTTAGACCTTGGGGTCCCCACTTGTAGGAGCCTCTTCCAAACCTCTGGGAGAGACCCTAGCAATGTGTTCATGACATATGCTATTGTAAAATTATTAGTCATATGCTATTAATAGTCATATGCTATTGTAAAATTTACAATTTTGAAAACCACAGGCAGTTAAGATCACTGTCTCTCTCTCCTCTAACTTCCCTCTGTTATACATTCCCTTTTGGTGGGTGGGGTTGGTGTGCCTACAAGCAGTTTTGGGATGCAGCTAAGGGGAAGTTGAGTTGGGGATACATCTGGTTTGGATTTAGTGGGATAACATCTAGGTATAGATGCAGTATAGCGAGTTGATCTCATGTAGAAATGGCTCCAGGAATATTTCTACTGCCTTCTGTGCTGCCTCACCTGTCATGAAAACAAGAGGGACCAAGATCAGAGGTCATATCGTGAGATAAGCATGTCCTACAGTGCCCAGCACAGGAAGTATATGGGTAGCATGGGAGAATCAAGCTTTGAAATGTATGGATCCAGAACCGAGTCTGTGCAAATTTATCACAGATGCATGGCCTGAAAGAATATCTTCAGTGATGCAACATTTACAATTATAAACACCATGTGTATTTTTATGGGAATCATATGCAAAAGAATTTGTCAACATTTCTGTAACATAAAACCTATAGCAGTATTACAAACAGTAAGTGTATCTGTGTGAAGCCACATGCTTTATTTACCCCAACCATCAATTAGAACACATATCAATCAATCTTGTCAGAGGAAAGTCTGAATTATTGTTCTATCCTCTGTATAGAAAACATCACCAAATTGTTGGCATATAAATAGGCAAAAAAGGAGAAAATTAATATAATACAAAGCTATGTTAGTTCATAAAAAGTATGTTATTTTTCTGGATTTAGTGATGTTTCTGGTATATGTTGAGTTTTAAGATTTGTGATTTGTTATAATCTATTTTCTCATTCTAAATAAATATTCACTTTTGTATTGAATTTTATATTTTTTTTACTTGGTAAGCTTTTTCTTAAAGAGTGCACCCCAAAATGTTTATGTTTCAGGCGTCATAAAACCTGGATTCCTCCTGATGCCAAAGCATACATTTCGACTCCCTGGTGCCCTTCTCCACTTCTTCACACACACTTGAGAGTATCCCAGCCTTCATTAACCAGACCACTTGTGCTGACATCCAAGCATCTGCATATAGCTGTTAAAAGATACAAACCTGGCATGGCTGCTTCTGATCTCAAAATGGGCACTGAGACTTGCCTTCAGTCCATGCTAGGTTTTCTGGGTCAATTCACTTTCCACATTTCTTCATGATGTTTTCACATCTTCAGTTTCCGCAAATCTCCAACAATTTCACCTACTCTTTTGTTTTAAGCAACAACCCCCTTTCTTATTTCATTCAGAAAATAGAACAGCTCTATCTTCCTGAATTCTGCCTCCTGTGTGTCCCTCTGTCAGTCTTCCCTCGGTCACAATGGAACTATGCCTGTTGCTTTCTAAGACAGCGTCTCCACCTGGGCGCCAGCTCTAGCCCTTCCTGAAGATGCAAAGATCTGAAAGTAACAGGTGCTGTGGGCATCCTACTCACTTCCCTTAGCCCACCCTGGAGGGCACAAGAGATAGTTATCTTGTGTGCCAACAGCTCCTGGTTCTCTGTCCAAGGAAGTTCTTCGGCTATAGTTGTGAAGGTGGTCTGGAAGGGCCCAGAAATTATACTCTGGAACAGTTTTCAGTCAACAGAGTTTGGAAATTAGTGCATAGACACTGCAGCGCCCTTGTTCTCTGTGGAGCAATGCCATCTCCGAGAGTCCCCAGTGGACCTGAGGCCCAGTTGTCCACAGAGGTTAACGCATCCTCACTTGACTTTCTTCCTTCCCTGTTTCACTTTCCCATGCCCTCACCTACTTCTTGGGATCTACACCCCAAGTACATTACTTGCACCCAAATCTTTGCTCGGGGTCTTCTTGGTCTTCACACTGCACCCACACCCATCCCTTTCTTGCCACCTTCATCTACCATCCAGTCCAACTTCCCACTGCAATATTATAATAGCTTCACTTTCTGTTTCCATTTTTGCCCCATGTAGTCTAATTGACACAGCACAGCCAAAATGATCGTGCTTTTCAAAATGTAGAAATCAAATCATGTGACTCCTTTGCTTAAAATCCTTGGATCATTTTCTGTCAAATATAGAGTAAAATCTAAGCAACTCACCACTGCCTCTTTTGCTCCTCTGGTTGCATTTCATGCCCTCTCTCCCTTACCTAATCTCTGTTTACACAAGCCTTTGCTTTTGTTTTTCTTAATTTATTTTTTATTTCAAAGCTATGGGGTACTATTCAGTGTTGGGTACATAAATGGCCAACAGACAGGTAAGGTTGGGGTCCCCCATTGGTCCCCAGTTTGCCTGGTTTGTGATCGGGTACCCTTATTAATGTTGTGCGCCCCTCTCCCTCCCCTAGCAGTGATCTGCTACTGCCAATCTCTTTCATGTAGTATTATGATAAATTTCACATCTTCACTTTCCGCAAATCTCCAACAATTTCACCTGCTCCTTTTTTAAAAACAGCAACAACTCCCTTTCTTATTTCATTCAGAAAATAGAACAGCTCTGTCTTCCTGAATTCTGACTCCTGTATGTCCCTCTGTCAGTCTTCCCTCGGTCACAATGGAACTATGTCTGTTGCTTTCTAAGACAGCGTCTCCACCTGGGTCCACTTATGAGTGCGAACATCTTTGCTTTTGAAAGTAACCAGCTCACTTTTGCCTTAGACCCTCTGCTTCAAGTCCTTCACCTGCTTGCCTTCCCATGGTTGTCCCTAACACTCTATGATAGGAAGAATAATGGGCCACCAAAATGACTACATCCTAGTCCCAGAACCTGTGAATATTTACCTAATATGGCAAAAAAGAACTTTGCATGTGTAATTAAATTCAGGATTTTGATACAAAGAAATTATTCTGGATAATTTGGTTGGGCCAGTGTAACCACAAGGGTTCTTATAAAGGAGGCAGGTGGGTTGAGTGAGAAAAGAGGGGAGAAAGAGACAGATGGAAAGATACCATGCTGCTGGCTTTGAAGGTAGAGGATGGACTGATAAGTCAAGGAATACAATCAGCTTGTAGAAGTTAGAAAAGAAAGGAAGTGGATTATTCCCTAGATCCTCCAGGAAAAACTTCTGCAACATCTAGATTTCAGGACTTCTGCCCTCCAGAAATGCAAGAGAATAAATTTTGTGTTCTTTTAAGCCATTAGATTTGTGGCAACGTTTTACAGGAGCAGCAGGAAACTAATATGCTCTCCATGAACGTTCATCCTGCTCATTTTTTTTCCCAGCACTGATCACAATCCTAGAATAGCATTTGTGATTTATTGGTTGGTTTTTTTGTTTAATATCTATGACCATTATTGGAATGTTAGCTTCTCAAGGGCAGGACTTCTGTGTTGATCACTGCTGTACTCCAGCAGCACCTGGACCTGGTGCTGCAGCTTGCGCAATGTGGTCATACGTCACCCTGGTGATCATGAGCCTATCACATTGCTGCTTACATAACTGAATGCATGATGAAGACTATTCTCCAGCATGATCATAGAAATAGTCTTCCCCTTAGCTACAAAGACACACTGCAGTCCCTTCCTTGGCTATGCCTGCACTGGAGTTGCTTGTCTCTCCAGTGATGGTATTTTGCACTGAGCCAGACAAACCTACCACCTGGTCTCTTCCTAGGACCTATGGCACTGTCATGAGCCTTTTGTTTGCCAGGACCCATTTAGGATACCCCAATAATGGGATTATTGTATGTATACTCTCCACATTAGGAAGACAGGTATCAGTAGTAGAGCTAGGCCTCAAAGTGGGCCTGGGAGGCCATTTGGATTCCACCACCCTTCTCGAGGCCACGTTACCACATCTGTAGTGGTCATTCATTGTTCCTGGAGTTCAACCATCATGGAAACAATGCATTCTTCCTATTTTTACACTACCATAAATTTATTTCTATCCTGTCATTTCTACTCCCTCACAGCTTCTGTGCACATGGAGTTGCTACCAGTTCCTGGTTTCCATCACCTTATGATCACTATTCTCTGCCTTTGAAAAAGGTGTAAATGCTTGTTTTACATACATTGGTTAGTTCTTTCTTGTTGCCAGCAGTGAAGGAAATGCAAGTTTTGTAGTTTGCGATGTAAAGTACTCTTGATCAAATTAACGCCTAAATTAGTGAGGCTGTGAACTCAACGCCCAACAGTTTACACTGAGAGTCAGAAATTCACCACGTCATTTCCTCATTAAAGGAGAAATCACCTTGAACAGCTTGGTGAAATTAGCATTTTAAAACAATTGAACACATTCTTTCATCTTTTATGTTGCTATAGACTTTAATGGAGTAAACAGAAAAGAACAAAGTTAGTAAAATATGAAAGGGAGAAATTAGGTTGACTGTAATCCTTTAGTAGAATTAAACACAGCAGCCTCAAAGGTATTACTGAGCTGCTTTACAGAAAATAGCTAAATAATTAATTCACTTTATGTATCCTCATGTGGCAGAAAGTGCCAAATCTCTTTAAAATGTTGTGATTTTGTTTCTGAGTTTCTCAGAAAAGTTATACAACGAAGGGCTTTAGGTGATGTTCAGATTCTCTAAAACATTTCACCCATGCCACCTAGAGGAGGTAAAAATTGTCTTGGGGGATTTGTGGGCTATCCATGTCCTGGGGGTGGGTTAGGTTTGGGAAGAGGAAGTAGATTGCCCTCACCCCCTTTTCTTGGGAGAAACATCTCCCAATTTACAAACTAGTGAAGAATTTTGAGTCTGTAAAACGAATCTTTTTTTTTTTTTTTAGCAGGATTTATTGAGAGGACAGAAAAGCTCCCATAGTAGGAGGGGACCTGAAGGGGTTGCCCTAAGTTTAGTCTTGAAAGTCTGTGTCTTTAGGTCAGGAACTGAAAGAGTCATTAAAATGAGTACTGGTGGCCGGGCTCGGTGGCTCAGCCTGTAATCCCGTGCTTTGGGAGGCCGAGGTGAGTGGATTGCCTGAGCCCGCGGGTTCGAGACCCGCCTGGGCAAGCGAGACCTCATCTCTACAATAAATAAAAAAATTAGCCGGGTGTGGTAGCGCGCACCTGTAGTTCCAGCTATGGAAGGCTGAGGTGGAAGGATCGCCTGAGCCCAGCAGGTCGAGGCTGCGCTGGCCGGGAGCGACCACTGCACTCCAGTCTGGGCGACAGAGTGAGACTCCAACTCAAAAAAAAAAAATGAGTACTGGTAAGTAGATGGGGCTCTTGACTGAATCATTTATTTAGGGCAGCACATTCATTCATCAACAAATGTTTCTGAGGACCTACTATATGCTGGGTAGTGGGATCATTTGGGGTCAGTATATCAGAACCAGTCCCTGTTCTTTGGGCCCGCATTCTCATGGGACAATGGCTAAGCACAAAAATGCACTTTGAGAGGTGCTGAGGAAATAAACTCTGCTGTGAGGGGGATCAGTAGAGGAGACCTACTTACTGTATTTAAACTGGAACCTAGAGATGAGATGTGCAGAGATGAGGAGTGGGGGTCATTTTTAGGGAAGGGAAGACCTGTGTAAGGGCTTAGAGCATTTCAGAAGTTGAAGAAGGCAAATGTGGCTGGGCTGGGGACGGGTAAGGAGGAGAGCATGTCAGCAGGGAATAACCTTTCCTCTATCCTCTTAGTTTCAGTGGTTGGAGTCTACAGATTTAATGGAAAAAAATACAGACTAACAGGAGAAAAGTAATGCAATTTATTAATATTTTATGTGGATAAGCATTTATGGAAAAGAAGCGAAACTCAAAGCAGTTAGACTCAGGGGCTCATATACCATTTGAACAAAGAAAAGCAGAATTGGGTTTCAAGGTACAATAAATTGTGGAAAAGTGACTAGGAAATATATGGGAGAAAGTAGTGGAAGATAAAGCTACTTTTAGTAAAGGTTGTTTATGCATACTCCTCTTGGTGCTCTCTGTCTCTGGTGATAAAGGTCATTCTCCTGTCCCTTGTATGGGAGCAGGGGCACATTCACAAGAGGAAATTTATGCCATGTTTTTAGACACAAAGAGGAGGCAAGAGAACTCTTCCTGCATACGCTGATTTTCAAGTGCCTCCAGCTTAAAATAATCCTTACCAAGTGGCATATTTTGGAGTGGCATATCCAGATCACCACTGAGAAGCACAGATCAAGGGGAGGGCTATACAATGGAAGGTGGTCCATGGTAAGACCTTTGGACTTTACTCAAGATGCAATGGGAGGCTCCATTGAAGGGTTTTAGGCAAGGAGTGATGTAGTATGATTTACATTTCAAACAATTTGTTCTGGCATCGTGTGGAGGATAACCATGTCCTTCCTTTCTGCTTAGGAAGTGAGCAGAGGATATGGAGGTCTCTCATCCCATCCACAAAAGCTCGCGTGAGGTCACCAGTTAGCAGCAGGCAGTGTGTGCACTTGGAGGAAACTCTGCCATCACCTGCTAGAGGCAGAGGCTGAGTGGGCTTCTCACCACAATGGCCACTGCTGAAACCAAGTCCAGAAGACAACCAGAAGGAGAGAGGAAAAAGCCAGGTGTCAGCATAGGCCAACTGCTAGTATGCGTCAGGTCATTCTCCTGGACAGGGACCGTGGGTTGGGTAGGTAAACTCAGGACCCAGCACACCAGGGCTGCCGAGAGTTGAAGGAAAAACAACCTCCCTCACTTTTCAATGTGAGACTTCAAAGGAGAAAACCTCAGGTCCCAAATGGTGGAGATCTTCAGGGAGAAGGAATATGGAGTCTCTCCTATGCAGTGGACAAACTAACATCTCCTATGCCATAGCCAAACTAACATTTTTGCCTAATTCCCAACCCCACTCCATTCCTGAGAGTGAAGTGAAAATGGCTCCTCAGGCAAGATGAGAGCAGTGTGGAAAGTGGACACCAGGATTGATTATCTCTGTTGAAAGCCAAGACTCCATTCTGAATCAGGAAATGTACCCTGGAGTCCAAAGGCCCTCCCCCCCAGACAATGGAGTCAACCTCCACTTTAGAAGGGGGAGTGCAAGGGCAGGGCTTTTTATGAACGTGCAAAGAGGAGCAGGCACAGTCACCTGACACAACTCACTCCTGCCTCAGGGGAGCTCTCCACACTCCTTATCCTTCCTAGGAAAGCAAAAATGTGGAAAGAACTTGAACAGAAGCACTAAGAGGAAAATAAGCAAGTCTTAAGAAAGATTTAAAAAATCCATATATGATTCACTTGTTTTATGTTGATTCGGAAGATCTTAATCATAATGTGCACAACGAATGGAAAAAACATAGAAATGTATAAACACACTAGAGACGAGATCACGGAGGGAAGGACACAGCATGCAAAGAAAAGAGAGAAATGAAGGAAATGCAATGTCAGCAAGTGTTTGCTATATAGAAGACCTAACATAAATCCCAGCACTTTGGGAGGCCAAGGCAGGAGGATTGCTTGAGCCCAGGAGTTCAGGACCAACCTGGGCAACATAGAGAAACCTTGTCTTTACAAAAAAACAAAAACAAAAACTAGCTGAGTGTGGTAACAGATTCCAGTGTTCCCAGCTACTTTGGAGGCTGAGGCAGAAGAATTGCTTGAGCCCAGGAGGTCGAGGCTATGGTGAGCTGTGATTATATCACTGCACTCCGGCTTGGGTGACATAGTGAGACCTTGACTCAAAGAGAGAGAGAGAGACAGACAGAGAGTGAGAGAGAGAGAGAGAGAGAGAGACTGAATTTAGAAAAAATTAATGAAACTTTGTGAAAGAGAATGGACTTGGCTAAGAACAGATTAAGAGAATTAGAATAAAAGCCTGAGATAATCATAATGAACACAGAGCACAAAAACAAAAACATTAAAATAGAGTGATCCAAGGCTAGGATAATTGGTATCCTTGACAGAGACTCCAATAAATAGACCAGAAAGAATATTCAAAGACACATGGGAAAGAAAAAAAAAGCTTGTTTTTCCCTAAAATGGAAGGACCTACTGATCACAAGGCAGTATGAGTGGGAAAAAAAAGATGAAGACTGATCAATACTAAGACATAGCCTAATAGAAATTATGAACTGCAAAGGGAAAAAAGAATTCTTCAGGTATCCAGTGGGCAAAGCACATGAGAAGGTGAAGCTTGGGCAGGAAGAGGCACATGAGTACAGTGTGACAAGTCAGCTGGCAGTGAGTTGAACTCATGGTTACATAAACAAAGGTGGACCCCAAAACCCCAGAATTTATTTATTAAAAATTGTGTATTTATTTTCACATCTTTAAACTTCAGTCACCTACAAAGTACTCTCTGTTTGATGCAATACACTTATCGAGACACTTTTTTCACTGCTCAAAACAGTTTTTGAACTCGTCGATTTTTTGATGCCTTTTAGTGCTGTTTTCTGTTTCACCTCTTCCACATCAGCAAGATGTTTCCCTCTGAGGACATTTTTCATCCAGCGAAACAAAAAGAAAAGTTGCTCAGCGTACGATCAGGTAAATACGGAGGGTAAGGCATGGAGATTTTGCCATTTTTGGTCAAAAACTGCTGAATACTCAGCATGGTATGGGCAGTTGCACTCATAAATCATCCATTACAAACTGGGCAAATGCAATTTAAGAATCTCAAAAAAAAAAAAAAAAAATTCACTGAAGCCGAACGCAGTCTGTCACAACAGTACTAGCTGTTATACTGATGCCAATAGGTTCCTAGAACACTTACCTAGCAGGGGAAGCCTGTATGTACCACAAGGGGCCCACCCTCCAAAAAATATTTCTCTTTTTTGGGGGGAGGTCCCCCTCATAGAAAGAACAAAAGCTATATACCGTAACTGTAGAAGGGAAATCTTACAAAGGCACAAGTCTTTAAAATGTAATCAATATCATGACAACAACAATAATAATAACAATATGACAAGTGAAACTTTTGGCCAGATTTGTGTGTAGAGATGAAAGGAAGGATAAATTAATGTTTTCATTCAGGAAGAGGATTCAGTAGATGTATCAAATATTGGTAACAACTATAGAGAGATTCAAGTATATTTATAAGTATATTCATTGTAACCACTCAGAGAACTAAAAGCAGGTTTAAAAAAACTTCAGACATATCAGAAAGGATAGCAGTGCACTCTAAATGAGAAAAAAAACCTGAATAGCAAGAAGAACCACTGAAAACTTAAAAAGAACATACAACAGAATAAGATGACAGAATCAGGCAAATACCTAAAACTAGGAGGTATAAAATGATCAAACTCACTAAAATAAGAAAACCCCGGGCTCAGTTTCTTGACAGTTTTTAAATGAAAGACATTCAAAGAAACGATTCAAAAAGGTTAAAAGCAAAGGGCTGGACAAAGACATACCAAGGAAATATTAACAAATGGTACTAACACCATACAAGGATGAATGCCAAGCCAAGGATTAAAATAAGACTAAAGTGACATTTTAAAAATGATAAAGCATTATCCACATTGAGACCATAATGATAACGTATCTAGATTTTTAGGTACTGTGCTAGGCAGAATAATAGCTCCCTGAAGGTGTCCTTCCACAATTCCCGTAACCTGTGAGTATGTCACCTAATATGGCAGAAAGGGACTTTGTAGATATATTTAAGTTGAGGATCTGAAGATGGGGAGGTCATTCTGGATTATCCAGTTGGGCCCAATATAATCACAGGCATCCTTACAAGTGAAAAAAGAAGGCAGAGGAGTCAGAGAAGAAGGTATGGTAATGAAAGCTGAGGTCAGAGTGATACAATTGCTAGCTTTGAATGTGGAAGAGGGCCACAAACCAAGGAGAGCAACCCTAAAAGCAAGAATTGCAAGGGCATAGATTCTCTTGATCCTCCAGGAGGATCACAATCCTGCCAACATGTTGATTTTATCCTAAGGAGCCTTCTGACCTCCAGAACTAAGAGATAATAAAATAGGGATGGGCTCGGTGGCTCAGCCTGTAATCTCAGCACTTTGGGAGGCCGAGACTAGTAGATTGCCTGACCCCGTGGCTTCGAGAACAGCCCGGGCAACTTGGCGAGACCTTGTCTCTACAATAAATCAAAAATTAGCCATGTGTGGTAGTGAGCACCTGTAGTTATGGCTACTTGGAAGGCTGAGGTGGAAGTATCGCCAGAGGTCAATGCTGGGATGGTCGTGAGCATGCCACTGCACTCCAGCCTGGGCAACAGAGTGAGACTCCAATTCTAAAAATAAAATAAATAGTATTATTTAAGCTACTAAGTTTGTGGTAATTTGTTACAGAAGCAACAGGAAACTAATATAAGTACAGTCATGTGCCACATATAATGGCACTTTGGTCAATGACAAACTTCACATACGATGGTGGTCTCCTGTTATTACAATGGCGCTGAAAAATTCCTACAGCCTATGATATAGCCATTGTAACAGCATAGTGCAATGCACTACTTATGTATTTGTGTTGATGCTGGTGCAAATAAACCTACTGCACTGCCAGTCGTATAAAATTATAGCATACACACTTCTGTACAGTGTATTTTACTTGTATTTCTCGTATTTCTGGTATTTAGTATTTAGTAAACTAGACCCTCTAGGTTTGCGTAAGTACACTTTAGGATGCTTACACCATGATGACGTTGTCTAATGTTGCCTTTCATAGAACATATCCCATTGTTACATGACACATGACTGCACGAAATAACAAAGCATCAAATTATGTAAATAATAAAAGGCAGAGAATACAGTGAGAAATACACAGGAGCATAAAACAGACTTTAACTCACTCATGTTAACACACAAAAGCTAGATCCAACATAGCTAGATGCTCATCAGAATTTGTGTTTACCCCCACCCCCAAGTAATCATTGTTTCTCTTCCCTCTTTCTTTGAGACAATGATGAGGCTTTGGGATATGGGGAAATCACTAGGTGGAAGATCTGGGTCCTTGAATCACTGCCTGGAGAAGATGATCTCTAACCTGGATGTTTTATGAGAATGAGAAACAAACCTCTATTGTATTTGAGCCACTGCATATTGTTAGGTCTTTTGGATATAGTAATCGCATTTACTCTAATAATTCGGTGAAATAAACAAAATACTTAAGATATTAAAAGATCCAAAAAACAGCCGGGCTCGGTGGCTCAGCCTGTAATCCTGCACCTTGGGAGGCTGAGGTGAGTGGATTGCCTGAGCCCGCAAGGTTCGAGACCCGCCTGGGCAACTTGGCGAGACCTCATCTCTACAATAAATCAAAAAAATCAGCTGGGCGTGGTAGCGCGCACCTGTAATTCCAGCTACTTGGAAGGCTGAGGCGGAAGGATCACCGGAGCCCAGCAGGTTGAGGCTGCGGTGGCCGGGAGCGGCCACTGCACTCCAGTCTGGGCGATCGAGTGGGACTCCAACTCAAAAAAAAAAAAAAAAAAAAAAAGATCCAAAAAACACAATTAGTAGGGCCAATCTAACAGCCATTTATTGGTGTAATCAACTAATGGAGACTACCCCTTAATTTTAAGTAATCTTTCAACACTTACAGAAATTGACCAACAATCTGTCATGGAGAAAATCTCAATAAATTCCATGTTCTACTCTCTGTGCAGTAAAACGTAATATAATGCCGAAAATATAGGTTTCTGCTTTTCCTCTTAGCCTAAGTACCTTGACCCTCAAAACCTCAAAATTTTTTCTTAAATTACTCTTTGTCCTTTAATACATTTCTGTAATATTTGAAATTTCTTACTTGATTCTTGTATTTTTTTTAATTGGGGCAAAACTATAGGGCCAGATAAAAGATCAGAACTTGCAAAGAACTAAAGATAGAGGAAGGATATAAATTATAAAGGCATGAGGGGACTTTTTGGAATGATGAAAATGTTCTATATTCCTGTTATTATAATGGCTACATGACCTTAACAAAACTCATTGAACTGTATACCCAAAAGGGTAAGTTTTACTATATGTAAATTATGCCTCAATAAATCTGAATGTTAAAAAATAAAGTAAAATTAAATTGGAGTTTTATGGGCAATAGAATGGTAGGTCTTTTTTTTTAATTCTCTTTTTTATTAAAAAACACAAATCACTGCTATTTAAAATGCCTGTTTGAATTGAGTACTCTGTGGAATCATTTGTAGCGTTTAGAATTCCTATGATAAGTTGAAAGGTCATCTTTCATTATCAGTTTCTATTAGAATGCTGCACTGCCAAACTCAGGCTGTACTGCAAAATCCCAACACCAAAGAACATCTGGTTATTCTCTAATTTGAAGAGAGAAGCAAATCACCTCTGCACAAATATATTCCACATAGGATTCAGCAGAATTGCGGGAAACCCTTCAGAGCACATTGCAGGACTTGCAGCATCAGCCAAGCTCTGCATCCACCTCTCTGAAAAGCAATCATTTTGCTCCTTGTTATCTAGAATTTTTTAAAAGTGGACCATTTTTTTTTAAAAAAAAAGAATGTCAACAAGGTTGTAGACAAAGTTTTAATCAATATTTAGCAAATGTGACATATTTTTCCCTAAACCTGTTTAAATACACTATAGACACCATGAGAATGTTCACATTTCTGTATAAGGGTCAGTGCTTTGGACTGTCAATACTGAAATGCCAGTTGACATGCTCTGGTGCAGTGGAAACGGTGTGGGGTAGCACTTGAGGCCTCCCATTGCCCAAGCCTGCCTGCCTCTCCTGAGTCGTCTCCACCCAGTGCCCACATCAATTATCCTTCATGCTTGAGCAATGCCAATCTGCTTGTTTTAAATCTTCATACACTCTCTCAGGCCTCTACCTGTACCTCATGCCTGCTTGGAATGCCCTTCTCATCTTTCTTTGCCTAAATACTCCTACTTGTCGTCCATCTGTCTCTCCAGAAAGCCTTCCCAGAATCTTCTGATTAAGCTAAAGACCTAATTTTTGTATCCACAGTTCCCTGTGCATATTGCTATTTTTATCACTCACCAGATGAAACTGAGGTTATGTGTTCCTGTGGCAGTATCTTAAACCGGACTAGAAGCTCGAAGAGGGTAAAATCTGTCTCTTATTGGCTTGCATCCTCCTGGCGTCAATACAGGACAGGGCTCTTGTTAGGGGCTCCAAATGCTGACTGAACTAAAATAAGAAATGCTTCCCTTCTCATACCCACATTTTGTGCTCTCTTCCTCTCTCCTCGCTATGTGGGCTGAGCTCGCAGTACTCTGACAGGTGAGGAGAGCAGGGGCCAGGCCACCTAGGGAGAGGTGCATCTGAAAAGAAACTGCCACAGCTTTGCGGAAGCACCTCAGTTCATCAAGACGTTGTATTGATGGAAATAGAATTCAACCGGTCAAAAACAGTTTAGCCTTCCCACATGTTGAGCTAATCTAGTTCAGAATCTTGGAAAGAATGTTTAAAAACTACATGGATGGTTCAGCATCCACAACAGAGAAAGAAAAAATCCTAAAGGAATTACCTTTATCACCGGATAGTGCTGTGAATTTTCCCTTATCTATAGACATATGGAGTTACTTTTCTAATGAGCTCTGAGACTAAGGGTTGAGGAACACATTTTCCCACACCTCCCAGGGAGGGTAAGAAAGTCCATGGACAAGGAAAAGAAAACTGCATTGCTTGGCTCAAAAGAGGCTCAGAATCAAATGGTACAGGGCATAGTTGGACGTCCTGAGCCTTGGATGGTGCTCACATGCTGAGTTAGGAATACACCAGAATTCATGAACAACTGGCTGGGTGAAAGAGGAAGTAAATCAGGGCAAGTTAGAAATACTAGGATGGCCTGGATGAAGCTGGGTGCCCAGCAGGGATTTTAACTGAGTGTGGACTCTCGTGGGACCCTGTGGGATATCTCCCAGGGAAACTTCTTTATTTTCTTACTTTCATTTTTACTTGACAAATAATAATTGTATATATTTATACAATACAACATGATGTTTGACTTACGCTTATATTGTGGTATGATTAAATCAAGCTAATTAACAAATTCGTTATCTCACATACTTTTTGTGTTAAAAAAAATTTAAATCTACTCTTTTAGTAATTTTGAAATATGTGGTACATAATTGTGCAAAGGAGACAATCACCATTCTGTGCAATAGATCACTAAAGTTTATTCCTCTTGTCTAACTGAAAGACCCCAAATAGCCAAAGCAATCTTGAGCAAAAAGAACAAAACTGGAGATTTTATACTACTTGACTTCAAACTCTACTACAAAGTTATACTAACCAAAACAGCATCATACTAGAATAAAAACAGACACATAGACCAATGGAACAGGACAGAGAGACCAGAAAGACACCCATGCTTTTATAGTCAGCTGATTTTTTTTTAAATCAGGTCTCACCCTGTCACCCAGGCTGGAATGCAATGGCACAATCACAGTTCACCACAGCCTCGAACTCCTGGGATCGGGTAATCCTTCTGCCTCTGCCTCCTGAGTAGATGGGAATACTGGTGTGTGCCACCATGCCTGGCTAATTTTTTGCAGAGATGAGGTCTCACTACATTGCCTCGGCTTGATTTTTGACAAGGGTGCCAAGAACACACAATTGGGAAAGAACAGTTCCTTCAATCAATGATGTTTGGACAATTAGATATCTATTTGCAGAAAAACAAAATTGGACCCTCATCTAACACCATATATAAAAATCAACTCAAAGTGGATTGAAGACTTAAATGTTACCTGTAACTGTAAAACTACTAGGAGAAAACATGGGGAAAAACTTCCAAGACATTGAACTGGGCAAAAATGTCTTGGATAGGAATCCAAAAGCACAGGCAGCAAAAGCTAAAATAGACAAATGGGATTCTGCCCAGCAAAGGAGACAATTAACAGAACAAAGAGACAACCCACAGATTGTGACAAAATATTTGCAAACTAATCATCAGATAAGCAGTTAGCATCTAAAATACATTAGAAAAACAACTCAGTAGCAAGAAAACGATCCAACCAGAGGACCTTCTATGTGTGGTGTCAGTACAACACTATTTTACCTTTTTCTTTCAATATGAGATTTTTGATTTTTTTAAATCATAGCAACATATGACTATAATTTCATTGTAAAAACATAAGCATTTTACAATTAAAAAAAAATTTTGTTTTAAAGACGTGGGATTTGTATAGAATTTTTTTTTTTTTAAAGTCAGAATCTCAGAGCGTTTTTCATCTTCTCCTTTTCTTCCTAGGAAATCACAGATAAGAATTTGCTGAAGCCAGGCTCGGTGGCTCAGCCTGTAATCCCGTGCCTTTGGGAGGCTGAGGTGAGTGGATTGCCTGAGCCCGCAGGTTCGAGACCCGCCTGGGCAAGCGAGACCTCATCTCTACAATAAATCAAAAAATTAGCCGAGCGTGGTAGCGCGCGCCTGTAGTTCCAGCTACTTGGAA
>CAUYQG010150359.1:0-18957 GCA_963574415.1 Tarsius wallacei | reverse complement strand
TTCATAGAGTGATTTGAGTTGCTCCAGGTATATTCCCAGTAGGGGTGTTGCAGGGTCATATGGAAGATTGATTTTTAGATCTTTTAGGAATCACCAAACTGTTTTCCACAGAGGTTGGTATCTTATTTTATTTTTAAAAATTTTTATAAATTGTCTCAAACTCCTGGCTTTAAGCAATCCTCCTGCCTCATCCTCCCAAAGTACTGGAATTACAGGCATAAGCCACCATGCCTGGTTGCAGTTTCATCTATTACCCAAATTTTGAAGGTTTTAAACTTTTTTTAAATTTGTTTATTTTTTTTAATATAATAGAGGCTGGGCTTAGTGGCTCATGTCTATAATCCCAGCACTTTGGGAGGATTGCTTGAGCCCAGGAATTAGAGATATAGCAAGATCTTGTCTCTACAAAAAATTAAAAAAAATATTGAACAATGCAGAGATGAACATGAAGTGAAAAAAGTCAAGAGTTGGTTGAGCAGAGTTTAAAGAAGTCTGGGTAATCATCAGCTCATATTTTTCTAAATGATTTCCATTTATTTCTCCTTAACAACAGCCTGGGCAACTTGGCGAGACCTTGTCTCTACAATAAATAAATAAATAAAAATTAGCCAGGCGTGGTAGCACGCACCTGTAGTTCCAGCTACTTGGAAGGCTGAGGTGGAAGTATTGTTGGAACCCAGCAGGTTGACGCTGGGGTGGCTGTGAGCGTGCCACTGCACTACAGCCTGGGTGACAGAGTGAGACTCCAACTCAAAAAAAAAAAAGAAAAAAGAAAAGGCAGTCCATAAAGTTGGTATACACCAGTTTCTCAAATAATGTTATCAACAAAAAATGTTTCAGTGTTGTCAATTAAATGTACAATTCACTGAGGCAAAGAATTGCAAAATATCCAAAGATAAAAAACCACATATTTGTCAGTTAAATCTGAATAGCATCCCCCCCAAAAAGTTAGGTAAGTACTCTAAAAAGTAATAAACCATCTTTTGATAATAAAAGCACAAGCTTTGCTTATAAGTCAAGAACTTCTTTCAATTATAGTGAGTTAGAAACACACTAGATTTTAGACTTTTATATATCCTAGGCAAGTAGAAATGATGGTTAAAGAAGAGTCTTAGCTCTGAAGAATGAGGTAAGGCAGCAAATAGTAAATGATTTATTAAGTCACATGGCTAGTGTCAAAGAAAACCAGAGTCAGAAAGTAGTTAAAGTGGTAAAAACAGATTTTATTCAAGACTACTGCAATAGGAGAAAAGAGATCTCAGTACAGAACTGGGTACAACACTGAATATAGTACAGGCAATTAGGAATTTATAGCCAAGGAGCAGGGAGGGAGTTAGTGGGGGAAAATTACTAAGAGGAGACATCAGAGGTATGGGGAGAGTCTGGCTAAAGTGACCTAACAGAATTCTTGCTGAGAGATTGTGGAGATTGAGAAACCAAATTGGGTATGGAGGGAGATCAGATATTGAAATGGGAGACAGGGGTTCTGATTAAAGTGACACAGTAGTGTTCTTGCTAAAACCGAATAATACAGGCTGGGCGTGGTGGTTCACATCTCTAATTTCAGTATTTTGGATGACCGAGGTGGGAGAATTGCTTGAGCCCAGCAATTCGAGACCATCCAGGGCAGCACAGAGAGACCTCATCTCTACAAAAAATATTTTTAAAAAATTAGCTGAGCCTGGTGGTGCACGTGCCTATAGTCCCAGTTACTCCAGGAGGCTGAGGTGGAAGGATCACTGAAGTCCAGAAGCTGGAGGCTGTGGTGAGCTGTGATTGTGCCACTATACTCCAGTCTGGGCAACAGAATGACATCCCAACTCAGAGAAAATTAAAAAATATTGAACAATGTAAAGTTGAACATGAAGTAAAAAAGGTCAAGAGTTGGTTGAGCAGAGAGTTTAAAGAAGTCTGAGTTGAGTTTGGCTAGTGAAAGACTCTTTGCCACCAGTTAGTGGGGAGTAAAGTCTCTGAGTTTTCTGGAACTCTGGCTATTTTGCAAAAATTAAAGATTTAAATCATCATAGTAGTTCTATGATGAAATTTTATAAACTCATTTTTCTTCACTAAAACCTCAAGAATTCTGAGACTAAAATAAGTTTGGTGAAAAATATGTACTACTCAATATGACACAGACCAGAAGTTCTAAAATTTCTAGATGGACTCTTTCGTAGAACAAAAAATGTCAGTGACCCTCACCAATCACCTAAATTAGTTTTATTATGATGCTTAAATACCTAAAAATACAAAACCAGAATAAGTGCTTATGTTTATAGCCCTTAACTTTAAAATAAAAAAATTGCCAGGCTTGGTGGCTCAGCCTGTAATTCCGCGCCTTGGGAGGTCTTGGGAGGTGAGTGAATTGCCTGAGCCCGCGGGTTTGAGACACGCCTGGGCAACTTGGCAAGACCTCATCTCTACAATAAATCAAAAAAATTAGCTGAGTGTGGTAGCGCGCACCTGTAGTTCCAGCTACTTGGAAGGCTGAGGCGGAAGGATCGCCGGAGCCCAGCAGGTCGGAGCTGCCACTGCATTCCAGTCTGGGTGACAGAGCGAGACTCCAACTCAAAAAATAAATAAATAAAAATAAAAATACAATAAAATAAAAATTTAAAAATTTAAAAATAAAAACAAAATCCAAATCAATTATATTTACAGTTTTATTAAAACTAAATTGCTGATATTTGGTTTATTGTATAAAGCTTGTTGCCTCAGAAGCAGTTGTATATTTAATGTTTTCTATATTGACTTCAATGCTAATAATGTGAAGAATGCCTGTTCACAGTTATAAAAAATTAACTTTAAGGTAGGTTCAGAATACTTAGGCGTCATAATTAATCAAAGTTCTGTAAAAAGCAACCCAAGAATGACAATTTAAATAATGTATCAGTGGATCATTTTATAAAGCTATTCTGTTCATGTAAAAGTTAATAACGTAACATTCTTAGTTGAAATGTGCATCAAGTGGATTATCAAATATCCAATCTGGTAACTACTGGAACCAAAAAATAGAAAAATTTTTCCTTTGCATGAAAACTATTATACTATTAGTGATCTGCTGCTGCTCCTGTACAGACAAAAATAAAATTCAATACATCTGCTTGGATGGTATAGGCTTCTGTGAGTTCAGAAAGCCCCAAATTACCAAGTACTATCTGGTAACCCAACTTAAGCATATGTTTTGATAAACTTTCATTTATACAGAACATGGATATCATTTGGCTTGTTGGCCTGAACACAATTGTAAATCTGATAGTAAATGCTAAGGGAAGCACTAATTTCACAAGGCAGTTTTCAGTTATATATTGACCCATAAGATAATATGGAATAATACTTAATATAACTTTAAGATTATCACCAAAATGTATAATAAAATTTAAAAATACATATATAGAAAATTCCTAGTCTCCTAAGAATATATCTGTAGACCCCCTAAGAGGGAACAGAGAACCCAATCAATTAGGATCATGAAGGATACAAGCTTAAACTACATGACAAAGAATGAAGATTTAATGAATAAAGTCAGTGCCTTTAAATAAGGAGTAAAACAAGAGAAGTCACTACAGGCATGGAGAGTCTGCCCAATTTGTATAGAGAAGTAGTGGGAAATAACACTGTCCTGAGGGAACCAGCAGGCAGAACTAATACTGGACATAGTTGGAAGTAGAAAGCCATTAAAGATTTTAGATATAACTAGCACTGAAAAAGAAACTTCTGGCAAGTATAGACTTAAGTAGAGAGCAAAAAGAGCATGTATCCCTCAAGAAATATTAATTTAATAAATGACTGGACTATTTTGTTCTAAACCAAATAACATGGCAGAAATAATAAAGAATGTCACTAAAAAGAGAAAAAAATTTAAGTCAAATATCTTAAAAAAGACTCCTTTGAAGAGCTAATCAGAAAACTTTACTTTCAAATGTTTAAAAAATTTTAGTAAATAACTGAAGTATTACTGGTGCTTGTTGGAAAACTGAATTATCTTCCACGCTTAAAAGAGGAGGAAGTCCATGTGAAGTTAAAGTTTCTGCAGGATGGAACAATAAATACAGTTAGTGAGTAACAATAATAACAGTGAATGTAGTTGACCACAGCAGGTTACAAAAATTTTTTTGAGTTTTAAAACTTTTTATCTGTTAATATAAAATAGAAGAATTTATTGATATTGATGATTCCACAATAACCTTACACCTTTAGATTTTTTGTTTTATAGAACTGCCAGCTAATCAAACAGTACTGCTAGAGCCGGTGACCACAAAGATAAATATATCAAAGCTGCCTTAATCTTTCTTTTCACAATGGAGTCAATGCGCACCCATTTTAAATAAAACAGTTTATGTTAAGACTAGCAGGTAATGATAATTTTTAGGAAAAAATATGAAGGATGAAGAAAAAACCCATATATCTTGTTTCCTAAATAAGTTCTGAAAGTGCTTGCACATGTGCCTTAAACTGCTACTACCAAGAAGGATAAAGATTTCTGAACTAACTTATAAGTAAAGTCTAGTATCACATAAAAAAGACAAAGGCCAGGCATGGAGGTGCACACCTATAATCCCAGCATTTTGAGAGGCCTAGGTGGGAGGATTGCTTGAGGCCAGGAGTTTGAGACCAGCTTTGGCACATAGTGAAACCACATTTCTATAAAAATTTTAAAAAGTAGCTGGGTGTGATGATGTATGACTGTAATCCCAGCTACTCAGAAGGCTGAGGTAGGACGATCACTTGAGACAAGAAGTTCAAGGCTGCAGTGAACTATGATGGCGCCATTGTACTCTAGCTTGGATGACAGAGTGAGACCTTGTCAACTTAAGAAAAAAAAAGACAAGACAAAGTGACCCATCTGGAGCATAAAATATTGGTTCCTAAGAAAATTATCTTAACCACAAAAACTAAAAAAATCACTATTTTTTACTAGGGTCTTAGCCATACAACTTTCTTTTACAAGGTAGCAAAAACCATTATCACAGCTACTTGTAATGACTCAGGTTTGATTCCTTAACACTTCAGTGCCAAAAGTTAAATAATTATAATCGATGTACCACATGTTGAGCCTATTGCATAAAATTGGCTCCATTCACCAGTATATAACCAGTCAAAGCCTTCATAATTTCTAACAGCTCAACCTTTTCCTGCAATTGCTAATTATCCAGGTTTTATTAAATGACTAAAAATAGCTACATACTCTTTGCTTTAAAAAAAATAAATCAAGTCACAACTTAAATTGTTAAGCCTGAATTGCATCTAGATCTTGACTGAGTTTCACTTCAGGAATTATAAAATCTAGGCTAAATTATCTCAATTCTTCCCTTGTCTAATTTATATGTGGACTACTTTCTAAAGAAACCACATGGATTGATTGTCCGCTTTTCAGTGAATACTATGGGTAAATGAGATCTTTAAAAGACTCTTAGACTAGAATCTTTTCTTTAGAAATGCAACACTGAGGCTGGGAATGGTGGCTCACACCTCTAATCCCAGCACTTTGGAAGGCTGAGGCGAGAGGACTACTTGAGCCCAGGAGTTCAAGACCAGTCTGGGAATATGGTAAAATCTTTTCTCTACGAAAAATTAAAAAAATAGCAAGGTATAGTGGCGTGCACCTGTAGTTCCAGCTACTTGGGAGGCTGAGGCAGAAGGATCGCTTGAGTTTGGGAGTTTGAGGCTGCAGTGAACCATGATCGAACCACTGCACTTCAATGTGGGCAGCACAGAGTGAGATTCCTTGACTCAAAAAAAAGAGAAAGTAACACTGAAGTAGTTTAATAGAAAAATATATTCTCCAGAGAACTGTCGGCCTCATATATTGTTTTCAGAACCAAATCATTACATTATATGAAAGGCAGTAACCATAAGGGTTACAGTATTTTTCAGTATATTTAATAGAATTTAGCGTATATGTCTTTTCAGAGCCATCTTTTCTTCTTCTTTTTTTTTTTTTTTTTTGAGTTGGAGTCTCACTCTGTCGCCCAGACTGGAGTGCAGTGGCTGCTCCCGGCCACCGCAGCCTCGACCTGCTGGGCTCCGGCGATCCTTCCACCTCAGCCTTCCGAGTAGCCAGAATTACAGGTGCGCGCTACCACGCCTGGCTGATTTTTAAAATTTATTATAGAGATGAGGTCTTGCCAAGTTGCCCAGGCGGGTCTCGAACCCGCGGGCTCAGGCAATCCACTCACCTCAGCCTCCAAAGCGCAGGATTACAGGCTGAGCCACCGAGCCCGGCTCTTTTCTTCTTTTTATAGGAGGTTCTCTATGTAAAGTTTATTTCTAGGGACCAAGCTCATTTATGTTCCACTTCACAGAATATACACTGACCTTGAAAGTCTAGATGGCAAATGTACCAAAGCGTATACCTTCACTGACTAGAAGACGAAAAGAAGCAAACCTAATTACCGGAAGACACAGGCAGAAGACATGAAAGTGGCATTCTCTTAGCAGCAGGACTGGGAGACAGGAAGAGGTGGGGCTACTGTACTAGCGGTTTAATATGCCACTGAACTCATCAATGGACTGAGGTGATTTGTGGCAGGGAAGTTTTTAGGCCTGAGTGCAGGGATTACTATGATACAGTAAGACTGAATTTGATAAACAAATCTCTAAACCAAAACCAGTTGCTAAGCACCTCCCATATGTAAAACACTGTGCTGGAGGGCCAAGGAGGGCTCAAAAATAAATTAGATACTTATTAGATATCAAATTAGATAATCTTTTAGTTTTTTTCTAATTCTAAAATTCATAATTCCATCTATAATAACCCATCTTTGAAAGCATCCATCTAAACAGTAGAGATTTTTCAAATTAAAAGACAAAATATAACATTTACTCTGATTGCATTTCTTTCTTAAAAAGGCATTTACACCACCTATGAAATTATTTTATTACTTGGGGCCGAGCATGGTGACTCATGCCTGTAATCCTACTACTTTGGGAGGCTGAGGCAGGAAGACGGTTTGAGGACAGGAGTTTGAAACCAGCCTAGGCAACAGTGAGATCTTATCTCTACAAAATAAAAATTAAAAAAAATTTAACCAGATGTGGTGCCATGTGCCTGTTAGTCCTAGCTACTCAGGAGGTTTAGGCAGGAGGACTGCTCAAGGCCAGGAGTTTGAGGTTACAGTGAGCTCTGCTCATGCCATTAAACTACATACAGCCTGAGTGACAGAATGAGACCCATCTCTAAAAAAAGAAACTACTTTATTACTTAAAATGTAAAAACCATCCATTTTCCCATACTTCCTTAGATCATTATCATCATGGGAATAAAATTCCAATTAAGGCTCACTCAATGAGTGGTGGCTCATGCCTGTAATCCCAGCACTGTGGGAGGCCTAGGTGAGAGGACTGCCTGAGTCCGCAGGTTCGAAATCAGCCTGGGCAATTTGGCGAGCCCTCACCTCTACAATAAACAATAAAAAAAATTAGCCAAGCATGGTGGCGCATGCCTGTAGTTCCAGTTACTTGGAAGGCTGAGGCGGAAGGATCGCCTGAGCCCAGCAGGTTGACGCTGCAGTGGCCAAGAACGTGCCACTGCCCTCCACCCTGGGTGACAGAGAGACTCCAACTCAAAAATAAATAAATAAATAAACAAATAAATAAACAAACAAATAAATAAATAATCTCACTTAAATTAAAAAAAAAAAAATGAAAGCAAACTAGCCACATCAACAACTATCAGGGAAAATTACTCTTACTACCTTAAAGCCACAGCAGGCACAACCACAATTATATCTCTATATCCCACCTCTTGCAAGCTGAACAAAACAATGTGCTTCTACAGGAACTCTGGGCCAGGCAGCAAGTCTTTTAGAGGAAGAAAAGCAAATTTAACCCTTGTCCTCCTAAACCCTTTTGGTATCAAAGTTAAAAGATTTAACACATTACAATATTTATTCTATCTTTCTTTGGGAGGGCAACATTTGCAAAACTACATTCTTTTATTTTACATCCTTTTATTATTTACTTCAAAAACCTGTTGCTTAATATGCAAATGTCAAACTGGGGGAGGGAGGGAGGAAATAAAGCTCAACAAACTCAACAAAATCAAGTTGCTCTGCTATGTTGCGGCTGCCAGGCTTTTTGTTACTCTACTTGAAAGTAAATGTGACTTGTCTGTAGAGAGTGCTGCTTCAGCAGTTCCAATGAATTTCAAGCCTGTGCTCCATATTTTCTCTTTTGTAAGTTTAATGTATTCAGCAACACTGAACTGACAATTTAAATAACTACATTTTTAAACAAACGAAGCATTGATGTTAATGTATGAAAATGGTCCAAACCCCTGGGAGTCTTGGTTCCCACCATTGTTTATTCTGACAACAGGATATAATTGCTTACTTACTTGGCAGCAAATTTAACCATCTGCTTGCTTGCATGGTCTCCCACCGCCACCAGAGCCTGGACATTAAACTGCTGCTGACGTAGGACTAAGAAGCACTGTTTCCCTGAATAAGACAGAAAAAAATGCAAATGTATTAAGGACATGCTACTTCAGGTTTTACAAAGAAGGAAAATGCTCTCCACTTTAAAACTGGGCCAAAATTTACCATACTCATCAGGCGCATACATTCCTATCCATTCGGCCTTCAGTCAAAATACTCATACGCAACTGACAAACCTTAAAGAAACCCAAGTTCCTACTATGAGTAACAAAAAAGTGCTTTTAACATGTTTGTTATGAGAACACAGGCAAATCACTAATTTCAAAAAAATTCTAAATAAAGAAAATTATTTTGTCATGGCATTGTTATTAAACAAATTCAAATAACTTCACATCACTTTCAGCATTCATTCAATAGCTAGTATATTCTACAGACAAAGGTGCTGTACTAACGTCCATGGAAATTTCAATAATGCAACCACAAAAGCACTAATAAAGTGCTTAATAACAAGGACACAAGTGTTCTATGGGGTGGTCCATCTATAGTTTCTTCCTGCAGAAGTGTATTTAAAGAGCATTTAGATTGACAGGCCCGTTCCTTTCATGTTCTGTTTTTCTCATTTTTCCTTTATCATCTTCCTAAGATTTCATCTTTTATAATGGTCCTACATTTTTTTTCTCTCCAAATAAGTTACTCTGACTCTAAAAGATTATTCTCTTTAAGCCCTATCACCAGTTTCATTTTTACATATACTGGGCCTCTTGACTCCCCCTCTTTTCATAAAGAACTGTCATTCCTTATGCTTAATCTTCTGAAAAATATTATTCATAATACAGTTCAGTTACTATGTATCCTTGTGACATTCCTTTTTCTCCAAAATAGATCCTTTTAAAGTCTCTGATCAAATTCTAGGAAACTACTTCTTCATAAAAAACGAGTTAAATCTCTTTAAGAACACTTTTCACATCAGATTGTCTTATAAAACATCAAAGGAAGATTTTGGTGTTTAAACGGAGAATTATCTTGTATATTAAGAATTAGCCTTGTAAAGAAAAAAAGGAAAGAAAAATGCAAGTAGACTTACAGTTATTACTTCCAATACACTGTATTTTGAAATGCAAATCAGACAGAAATCATGAGTAAAAAAAAGACAGGCTGCAAATAAAGGGTCAACACAGACATAATCCATTAACTCTAGAGTCATATATGATTGGCAGGTTTTTACCACTAAAAAGACACTCTAATTTTCCCTTTTCCTTTGGAATATGTCCAGTCACAAAGTAAAATCTTTAAAAAGAAAGTTGTATTAACTAAACAAATTCAAAGGGATTTAAAAATACCATATGGATAAAGGTTTTTAACCACAGAGAAACTTGCAGATGAATCCAAATGGCATTATCCTAGGAATTACTGCTGAACCCACAGTCAGACATTTTCCCACTTAGAACAGAACGTTAGTGTAAAATGCAAGGTAACATGCAGATGACAGTGCTAGGCTAAACCATGATTTAGTCAGAGTATTTTAGCTGTTCTAATAATGCAGTGACAGCACAGATCCAGCTACATTATAAAGCCATTCAGTGACAACTCCAACACTACACAAAAGACCTGGAGACAGAAAGTGAGAGCTCTGAAGGACTTACAAATGTTGAGCACAAGAAAATTCTAGGGGTCAGCACTAGGCAGTAACATTTAGTGCATGCCTATGGTTAAAAAAAAAAGTTAAAAGATTTGAAATCAAAAGGCCTAGGATCCTATCCTATCCTATCACTTCCTATGTCTGTGGAAAAATTATTAAGTCAATTTATACTTCAGTTCTTCATCTGGAATATGGAGAAAAATAATAGTATATTACTCACAGGGTTTTCTTCTATAATCTTAAGGATTCTATATGTTTAAAGTTGAGACTGGGCACAGTGGTTTTTGCCTGTAATTCCTGCACTCTGGAAGGCCGAAGTAGGGGATTTCTTAGGCCTAGGAGTTAGACTAGCCTGGGCAACATATCAAAATTTAAAAATTTGCCAGATGCAGTGACATGTGCCTGTAGTCCCAGCTACTTGGGAAACTTTAGCAGAAGGATCACCTGAGCCTAGGTGGTCAGGGCTGCAGTGAGTCATGATCATGCCACTGCACTCCAGTCTGGGTGACAGAGATCCTGACTCAAAATAAGAAGAATAAAAAACCTGAGACAGATTCCAATAAATGTTCACTACTTTTTTTTTTTTTTGAGTTGGAGTCTTACTCTGTCACCCAGACTGGAGTGCTGTGGCCGCTCCCGGCCACCGCAGCCTCGACCTGCTGGGCTCCAGCGATCCTTCCGCCTCAGCATTCCAGTAGCTGGAACTACAGGCATGCGCTACCACACCCGGCTAATTTTTTGATTTATTGTAGAGATGAGGTCTCGCCAAGTTGCCCAGGCGGGTCTAGAACCCGCAGGCTCAGGCAATCCACTCACCTCAGCCTCCCAAAGCGTGGGATTACAGGCTGAGCCACCAAGCCTGGCTAATGTTCACTATTAATGATGATAATTATTAATAGCATGCTACCACTGGCTACTTATTTGGGGATTACCATTCCTATTTCACAGCTGGATGACTACATACAAGAACTATGCAGGGTATAGAGAACATAAAAGTAAATATTTGATAGACACTCATGATAGATTAGTACATGGAAAAAAGTAATAAAACCATATATAAAGTATAATCCCCATTTTGCTTGCATACGAAGTATATTAGGTTGATTGTATAGGGAAAAAACAACACAGTGTGTCTATTAACAGATGGTGAAATTTTAGGGAATTATTCTGTTCTCTGTATTTTTCTCACTCTCTACAATAAATGTGTACTACTTTTCTAATCAGAAAAAAATCTTTTAAAAGAGAACTATACAATCCAGAGATAAGTATAGAAGAAAGGTTAGAGCTGAAAGGAAATTCTGGCCAGGTTCAAGATTAAACACAGTCAGGAGAACCTGGCAAGTTCTAGGAGGCTAAAAACATGGAAGCAAATGCACCTCCAGAGATGTGACATGCCTGCTAGGAAAAAGAAATCATGAAATCAAATTATGGGTGAAGAATGTGTTTATACTAGATGTAATTCTAAAAATTAAATCTCTCCTTACTAAAAAAATAAAAAACAAAAATAAAAAGGCAACAGATGGGAAAAGAAGAGGTGAAGTAGTGAGACCTGTCCCATGAGCATATTATATTATAAAACCACTCAGAACATACGACTGTACCAGTACAAAAATAGCCAGATCAATGGAGCATAAGTACCGAGAACAGATCTTGCTAGATAAAAGACATTCTAATTCTGGACAGAGTTCAGGAGATTAAAAAATAAAAAATAAACTGAGTAAAAAATGGAACTGAATATCAAACTATACCATAGAGAAGGGGAGAATTTTCTAAGTTTAAAAATGAAGAACAACTATATATAAAAATAAATTAAAGATACAAAACACTCTGGGAAAAAATACTGGCTAAATGATATATAACTGGTATAAGAGTTAATACCTTTAATACATAAAGATCTTAAAAATGTATGAGAAAAGAACATTGAGATTCTAATAGATAAATAGACAATAGACCAGAACTGGTAACCTGAAAAAAAAAAAGAAAACCACAGTAAGCAAATACAGTTAAGGAATAAAAAAAGTTACTGGTAATAAAAGTAAAGCAAGCAATGTAAGAAAGAGATGTAAGCTGATTACACATTGTTTACTTCTCAAATGAGCAAAGAGTTTTAAAAAGGTAATATTATCTAATGCTTGGGAGAACTAAGTAAAAACGTTTCTTCCTAACTGGCTGAAGGCAAGGTAAACTTGCACACTGTTTCTGGAGAACAATTTAGCAATGAGCATTAAAAGGCTTGAAAATGTCATATTTGACTCAAAAAAGACTTATTGAATATTCTCATTTCTCAGAATATATATTAAAGAAATTAAGAAAGAAAGAAGTTCATAATATTAGGTAAACTAAGTATAGAAGATATTAATGACATTATTATTTATATAAAAGAATAAAAATTCTATTATCTTCATTTCTATTTACATGATTTTCATTTAGTGAAAAAGATTAGCATGTGACTAATGCTATGGTCCCCAAGCTTTCTGTGTTCAAAGCACTTTCAAATACTAGAAACTTAATGATCTACTTAGAAGAATTTTTAAAAGACTCAAACATACAAAAAAAATTGGTACTGGTTTCCTGATAAATAGAACTGTCCACTTAGACTACCTCTCCATCAAGTACTTTTGAAACCAAGTCCCTGCCATGTGTGTTAGTAAATAAAACTGTTCTTTCTTTGGCTCTGGTTAGTGACACACTGTACAGCATGACTGGCTCAGTTCAATGTTTTACAAGGCACTATCTTACACATACTGAAAGATAAGTAGGAGCAGTATGTACGTTGTATTTTTTGCACATTTAACAAAGGATATAATCATGCTTATAAATGCATTTTTTTTTCTGAAAGGACACACAAGAAACAACAGAGTTACTTTAAGGGAGAAGAGACTGTGATAGGATTGAGGAGATAAGATTGTGAGACTTCTATTTTAATTCTACATCTTTTTGTACCATAGGCATTTTTATTTTTACCATACCAATATATTATTTTTAATTCTAAAAAGCAAATATATATCTCCACTTAGTAAACAGTTTTACTGCATAAGCTAATTTAGGAACTTTAAAAGAGGACAGATTAATCAACTACTAAACATTATTCATCTTTCTTCTTGGAACTCTCCAACAGAGGATAGTTTATAAAGAGAAAAAGAAAGCCAATATTCAAAACAGCTAACTTAATTAATTTACCGTTTCTTTTTTTCTTTTCTTTTCTTCTTTTTTTTTTTTTTTTTTTTAGACAGAGTCTTGCTTTGTTGCCCAGGATGAAGTGCAGTGGAGCGATCATAGCTTACCACAACCTCGAACTCCTAGGTTCAAGCCATCCTCTGACTTCAGCCTCCCAGATAGCTGGTACTACAGGCATGCACCACCATGTCTAGTTAATGCTTTCTTTATTGTGTCACTTTTTGTAGAGACAAAGTCTTGCTATGTTGCCCAGGCTGGTCTTGAACTCTTGGTCTTAAGCAATCCTCCCACCGCAGCTTTCTATTGTACCCAGATTTTTTTTTTTTTCTGACTAGCCAAAGCAGTTCTAAGCAAAAAGAAAAAAGCTGGAGGCATCACATTACTCAACTTCAAATTATACTTTAAGGTTATAGCAACCCAAAAAGCATGGTGCTGGTACAAGAACAGATGGATCTTTTAAATGTAAGTTCCTAATACTTAAAAATTCATGTTGCATTTTGAGTCTTATGTTTTTAGAAGAGGCAACTTATTGCTTAAATTTATACAGAGGTACTGCTTTAGAAAAATGTAAAGTTTGACATCTTTTATAGTCTTTATTTCTGAGCTGAAGAACATAGTCGTTAGGATAAAAAAGGTTTACTCTCAGTTCCATTATGGTGGTGGCTGAGCAGTAAAGTGGGCCTTCACAGGAGAACCAGATTATCAAAGATATGATGTCACATCAAAGATGTGTGGCAACTGTTTTTACCTCTTCCCTCTGTCTTTTAGCCTGTAAGCTCCTGAATTCATTATTTAGATAATGTACCTTAACTTCCTAATACTCAACATTAATATTTTTCATCAATTAATCAATTAGAGAATAAAACAAAGACCTAAACATTTAAAACTATTTTCCATTTATTATTTCCCCTGAAATGGGTTTGTATCATCCTAAACTATCTGACTACCAAAAAACCTAGTTATTTTGGAAATAAAAGTTTTTAGGAAGAATAGTATTTAAAGATAATTATTTTGTGCCAGTGATTTTCATATGGTATATCCAAAATTTTAAAGGAATCATTAAATATATATTAAATATAATATTCCAATTGCTCTTTCAATATGCAGACATAAGCTCAAATGCTTTCATGCTTGAAATAAACTAATTTTAACATATTATAAAGATTAAAAATTTCTCCTTGCTCATGCCTTTATCATGTGCCACTTTAGGAATTTTATAAGTAAATCTACTGAAAGAAATCTGATTTTCATTTTAAAAAAGGTATAAAACACTGCCCTTAAGAAAAAAAAAAGTATTATTTGTCATATAAAGAGACTTTTATATTTGCATAATAGGATTCTGGTTGTCATACTCTTGATACTATGATTTTGACACTTCCATTTCCTTATTCATGGTTCCTCATAGCTTTTGCTCTACTTGAAATTGCCAGCATGGATTGTTTTTCCAAGTTCAGTTTTAATGTTTTGTTACTTCTGGAGCTAAAGCATATGAATGATTTCAAAAAAGCATTATTTATCAATATAATTTTTCCTATATAAGATATAGGAAGAAAGGAGTAGTAGCAATCAGGTTTTTTTTAAATTTAGAGCATGAGATTTTATTTTTAAAGATGATCTACATTGGAAGAAACAGAAAACACTGACAATCACTATTATCAAGTATTTTAGTTTGTTTTCTGTTGCTTAAAACAGAACACAGTAAGTCCCCTATATATGAACCTTCAAGTTATGAACTTTAACAACGCATACCTGTTTTTTAATGTATTCTTTTTCTCCACTAGCCGTCAGTATAGCCTGTTAAATGTTAACAGTATATAACCAATTGTGTTAGTTGGATACCTGGGTTAAACTTAGTTGGACTTAAAACAAATTGGACTTGCAAACGGGCTCTCAGAACAGAACTCATTCATATGTTGGGGACTTCCTGTACTTGAAACTGGGTAATTTATAACGAAACAAAATTTATGTTTTAAAGTTCTGAAAGCCAGGAAGTTCATGGTCAAGAAGGTGTATCTGATGAGGACCTTCTGGCTGCTGGAGACTCTGCAGAGCCCCAAGGCAGTACAGAGCATGACATGGTTAGAGGGCTGAGTATACTAGTTCAAGTCTCTCCTCCTCCTCTTATAGAGCCACTAATGCCACTCTATGATAACCTATTAATCCATTAACATCAATCCATGAATGGATTAATCCACTCATGAGAGCAAAGCCCTCATGATTCAATCACCTCTTATAGGCTCTACCTTTAATATTGTCACATTGGAAATTAAGTTTCAACATAAGTATTGGAGGGGACAAATATTGAAACCACAGCAACAAGGGTGAAAGTGGTACTGTGACATATTTGTGGGAATATAATTGCATGTAACCTTTTGGAAGGATATGCTGGTATTAGAAAGTCTAAATCAGCTGGACAAGGTAGCATGTGTCTGTAGTCCCAGTTACTTAGGAAGCTGAAACAGGAAGATCACATACCCTTCAACCTATTGATTTTACTTTCAGTTATCTATCTTGGAGAAATATTGCCCCATGTAGATCTATAACTAGTATCAGGAAAGGGTTTTCAAATAACACTGTTAATTGATTATTTAAAAAAATAAAAATTACATAAAGTACAAGACATTCTAAAAATTCAAGCCCCCAAAACAAAAATTCTGCATGTGTGCCCACAGGCATTAAAAACAAAGATGCAGAAAGACACTGAACAAATTAAGAATGAATAGAAATGATGGGGCAAAGGATAGATAGTGAAGAAAAAAAAGGGAATATCAATATTTCTGTGTTCTTGGAAAAGTTCACATGAAAGTGTAAATGTATTATTTAGATAGCTTACATAAGTATTGTAATTTAAAAACAAAATAGGATTTTCTAGTTAAAAACTGATAAAAACCATATTATAGATACAAAAAAAAAAAAAAAAAAACCTGAGCCGGGCTCGGTGGCGCACCCTGTAATTCCGCGCCTTTGGGAGGCTGAGGTGAGTAGACTGCCTGAGCCTGCAGGTTCGAGACCCGCCTGGGCAACTTGGCGAGGCCTCATCTCTACAATAAATAAAAAAAATCAGCCGGGTGTGGCAGCGTGCCCCTGTAATTCCGGCTACTCGGAAGGCTGAGACGGAAGGATCGCTGGAGCCCAGGAGGCTGAGGCTGTGGTGGCCGGGAGCGGCCACTGTACTCCGGTCTGGGGGACAGTGAGACTCCAACTCAAAAAAAAAAAAAACCTGGAAAAAAGCTAAACTATCACTATACTAAAAAAAGTACAGACACCTTTGCCAAAGTGAACTTATTCCAAGAATCCAAAAATGGCTCAATATCAAATCTGTTATTGTAAATCACTACAATTAAAATATAGTTGATTCTTGTTATGTGTGATAGTTATGTACTACAGAGTTGCCACAATACTGAGTTAGGGACTACTGAATCATTGATCCTAGGGCAAATTTAGTTCCTTCGAGCCTAAGGCCACAATATTTTTGTCAAATGATCAACACCTGATCTTGTTTTGTGTGTGTTTCTGTTTAAAGCTATCCTCTTTAATATATATTGTCCAGTCATGAACACTTAACTCAGGGCCAAAGGTCCTGTAACTTATGCCTAAACAAAGTTTAACACAAGCATTTTCTCCCTAAGGCACAGCACAGCCTTCTTGTGCTTAGGAACATTAGAAAACACATCAGGGAGCAGACTTGGGAGCCATTTAAAAAGGCAAAATCAAGCTGGACAAGGTACATGTGTCTGTAGTTCCAGTTATTCAGGAGGCTGAGAAAGGAGGATCACATAAGGCCAGGAGTTTGAGGCTGCAGTGGCTATGAGTGTGTCTGTGAATAGCCCCTGTACTCAACATAGCAAGATCTCTTTGCCAAAAAAAAGGCAAAACATGATATTAAATTCATTATGAAAAGGAAACTTGTTTATGGTATAAGGGCTGAAAAATGAAGGCAGAGCATCACCGTCTATGACTTTAACTGGGAATGTGTGCATTGGGTGATACAAGCTTTTTGCTGCTCTGCACATGAGCATGTCTGGCATGACTGAAAATGACCACAACAGCACTGCAAGTATTAATTTTGGGCTTACAAGTACATTTTAGCCAGTAGGTGAATTTGGAATATTCAGTCCATGAAAAATGAGGATCAACTGTATTTTTCAATTTTTTATTATATGGAAAAATTTTAAACAAACACAAAAGCAGAGTGAATAGTATAATGAACCTCTCTCTATACATCACACAACACTATGCTTTGATGGGGAAGAAACGGTGCAAAAAGGTCTGATAAAATTCGACACCTATTCCTGATAAACAGAAAACTTGGGCTAGAAGAAAACTACTTTACATCTACTTTTTAAACTATGGCATTTGTTTTCTAAGGACATTTTATGTAGAACCCATAAGACCTCACAATAACTCATAGGAACTTAAATTTCTACTGTTTGAAAAATTCTTTGTTATGGGAATTCCTGCAGTACTACAAGAAATGAGATACAAACATTTGAAAAAGAAAAGGAAAAAATAATCATTACTTGTGAATGACACCATCATTAGCCCACCCATCTACCAATTCCTGTACTGTTCTGAAGCAAGCCCCAGTCATATTATTTCATCTAAACATATATCAGCATGAATCTCTTAAAACAAAGGTCTTAAAAAAAAGCCTCAACTTCTAATTAAAAAATTCTTTTTAAAAATTATTTTTTTTTTATTTTAAAGATGTGGGGTACAACTCTGGGTTAGGTATACAAATGTTTACTTTGCAGGTACCCTTGTTGATAAGGTGTGCCCCTCCCTCCCCTGACAGTTTCCCTCAACTGCCAATGCCACCCCCTTCCCCTGGCAGTTTCCCACTACTGCCAATCCCTTTCTTATAGTATTATGATAACTGTTCAAGGTCCGCTTATGAGTGAGAACATGTGGTACTCTGTTCTTTGTGTGATAGATCACTGAATATGACTGACCCTAAATTCATCCAAGTTGCTGTAAAGTCCATATGTTTCTCCTTCTTTATAGCTGCATAATATTCCATTGTATATATGTACCACATTTTTTAAAATCCAGCCTAGCTTCGATGGGTAGCATGGCTGGTTCCATGTTTTTGCTATTGTGAATAGAGCTGCAACAAACATGCGTGTGCAGGTATCTTTTTGGCAGAATGACTTGAGTTCCTCTGGGTATATTCCCAATATGGGGATTGCTGGGTCATATGGAAGGTCAATTTTTAGTTCTTTCAGAAATCGCCACCCTGTCTTCCAAAGAGGTTGCACTAGTTTGCATTCCCACCAGCGGTGTAGAAGTGTTCCTTTTCTCCACATTCTCACCAGCATCTGTTGTTGTTTGTTTTATTAATGATGGCCATTCGAACTGGGGTTAGGTGGTATCTCAGTGTGGTTTTGATTTGCATTTCTCTGACGATTAGTGAGGCTAAGCACTTTTTCATGTGTCTGTTGGTTGCCCATATATCTTCTTTTGAGAAGTGTCTATTCATGTCATTTGCCCACTTTTTAATGGGGGTGTTTGTTTTTTTCCTTTTGGTGCATTTGAGTTCCTTGTAGATCCTAGACATTAGGCCTCTGTCAGATATACAGTTGGCAAATATTTTTTCCCAGTCTGTGGGCTGTCTCCCCACTCTCTTGATGGTTTCTTTTGCTTTGCAGAAGCTTGTCAGTTTGAGGAGTCCCACTTGTCTATCTTATCTTGTATGGTATGGGCACTTGGGGTTTTGATCAGGAATTGATTGCCTGTTCTAATTTCCATAATGATGTCTCCTGCATT